>JAUZSU010126630.1:0-29411 GCA_034780255.1 Parotocinclus maculicauda | reverse complement strand
CACGCTTAACACCACGCCTTTATAGGCCATGGTTCAGCTGTTCGGGATCGGGACATAATGAGACAGTGGATATAAGGTCGTCCTACCAATGGCTCTGTAATGGTGACCGGTGAGGACGGCTGAACGATCCGAGAGAAGGTAGGAACCCTAACAAGGTTTGTACTGTCTGCCCGGAAATAAAAGTCAAAGTAAATGTAAGAAACTTTGTGGAGGGTTTTGTTTGTTTGTTTTTGTTTATTTTAATCAATTTGCAATTTCCATATCATCCTAACATTTCGTGGTTCCGTTTTGTATTTTAAACTCAATCTTAGATTTTATTCAAGGATTAACTAAACAGTAATGTACTAGAAGAAACATGCTGTTAGCAGCAAGCATTTTGCTCTTTTTGCAGCAAGTAAACACCTACTAGACATTAACCTTAATAGAGGAGTTCAACAACACACCCCACCCCCGCACAGACAGACAGACACACACACACAGATGAGAATGGCCATGCTGCAAAAATTTCTGTGATGCCACTCACGGTCATGTGCGGAATGTGGAGAGTGGATGACCCTCTTCAGTTTCATTTCTCCCACTCTGTTGTCTCGTTCTAATATTCAGCATACCTTCCCATTTTTTTCAATAAAGACATTTATCTTGATCTGATTTGCAGTGAGAGGTTGATAACTTAGCTACACAGATGTAAATGTATGAAGGGTCTAACAGAATATTTAAACAAGGCTTTGACTCTACTGTGTTCTTTAAGTATACTACCACGTGTTTGTGCTTGTTTCTGTGTGTGTATTTCATTCAGTGCTTGGGAATGCAACTGTCTGACTGTAAATGTATGACTGAGAGAAAAAGGTAAATGTATAGTACTGTGCAAAAGTCTTGGGCCCTAGATTGGACATGTCAATTGCATGTTGACCATATATTATTATTTCTTAGTCTCTCACTGTGAAAAAATATATTACATATTTATCTGAAATAATATAAAATACAGAAATAATATCGAAATAAACAGCTCCTATAGGCTACAGTGGTAAATATTTAGTGACTTCCTCTTACACTAGAGCAATAGCAGCATCTGGCAGCTTCATCGGGATGGCAAGTTACCGTTGTCTTTTTCGAAGGACTGCAGCCCATAAACCACTTTTTCTGAAGGCCAAAATATGCTAAACCACACAAACATTGGTATGAAGATCAATGAAAATTAGTATTATGGACTGACGAATCCAAGTTGGATATCTTTGGGTCCAACTGTCAACAATAATGTTATATACGGTAATTATATCATTGTTTGAACAACAAATTTAATGGTGGGCTAAGAGTTTTACACAGTACTGTATTTCACTGGGGGAAAAATGTGAGAATAAACCACACACATACACATTATATGTCAAGCACTGTGGGCAGCCTACAATAAACTCTGCAAGTGGGTAACTCCTACAAAAAGTAAATTAGTTTTACTGCTTTCAACTCTATGACCATGACCAGTTAGTTCCACCTTAGGTTGTATCCTTTACCAATACACTGAGCAGAGACACATTCTGGTATTTTCAAGCACTCTACTTATTTCATGTGTTCATATTCCAGTTCTACTAGCCTACTGCGAGTAAAATAAGAATAAGTTAGTTTTTGTTTTAATAATAACTTCCCAATTCTTACTACCCGTATCTAAACACATCTTCATATTTCATCTTCATTTTTATCATTTATCCTGATCAGGGCAGGTCAGCAGTAGAACACTAAAGTCTATCCCATGAACACTGGGTGCAACATGGAAACACCCCCTCAACAGGGTTCCCATCACAGATCATCAGCAGATTTATTCACTTAATTGCACCAAGAGGCAACAGAGAATAGTCATTTCACCTACTGCCATATTTTTTCTGAGATAAACCCATGAACCCATCCTTTTTTCTGAAAGTAGTACCCATGGGAAATCCTTGAATATGCTGTTAGAACAAATTCCAAACCAGTGGCCAAACCCTAGTCCTAGTATTAAGGGTTGTATGACTAGTAATTCCTACTTGTCAACTAGTCATAAAAAAGACTAGTCGACTAGTCATATTTCCATAGCTAAAGCAAAAAGAAACTCTGGAAATCCTTATTTGTATTTGTTTTTAAATTAGCGCAGTTCAATGCTGATTGAAAACAACATATAATTTGTAAAATCCTATTTGCAATAACAGACCGTTTTCTAAATAAAAATTTCAGCTTCAGTGCTTCTGTAGCCTACATTTTTAAAGATGACAGTTAATAAAAATAATACAGCAGTACAGTTTCGGATCCTGTGGGAACAAGATCCAGTACCTCTTATATACTGTATGGAGCACATATTCAAATCCAGAAACTTTTTTACATATGTTTTATATATAAAATAATATTAAATAAGTAATATTAGTTAACAACAAATTTTAATTATAGGGTATTTAGATGTGTGTAACCTACTTTCCAAACCAAACAGCTCATTTTCTTTGATAGTAACTGATAACTAATTATCAGTTACTATACTGATAGTTAAGACAATTAAAGTATTTTTAATTGATGTTGATATTATGAAAGCTACTGTATTAGTTGTTGCATTATGACCACACTGGGGTATTTTCACTTGATGCCCACTTGATGCTCTGTGTTCCCTTACTTGATGTTTTACAAATTAAGCATTGCAATGCAGTTTACTGTATAATTGGACTTATCTTCCCTGAAGTATTTTCAGAACAGCAAAGTTTAATTGGCACAGTGTGTTATAGAAGAACTGCAATTCATCACTGCTTTCCTGCATTCTTGGTACTGTATTTTCTCCTTCTGACTAGGCAACTTCAGCTTCCCATTACGACTAGTGAATGTCCCACTCGTCTAGTCTATACAACCCCTAGTTGCAACCCCTCAGTACTACCTATTGTGCCATAGTACTGCCCTGGATGGTGTTAAGAAACTCCAATTCAAAAGAAACTTTTTCCTTAAACTTTCCTACCAAACACCTCACTGAAAACACACAATACCATAATGTTAGGAGAAGCCATTCTGAATTGACCAGAAACATGACAGACATGCAAGCAGAGACTTCTATTTATTCTGATACATTGAATTCTGGTGGTCCATCACTTGTTGGTTGTAACAATGGTTATAGAGCCTGGAACAGAACAACAGCTTCTCTCCCACGTATAAGATATCAAGTTGATAGTTGATCCCCTCCATTTCTTAGAAATGTTTTGAAATATAAAGACGCTTCAGTTCTTTTAAAACCTGCTGGCCAGGTTACAGACCAGATGCATTTATACACACACAAAAACACATACGCATAGTTTTCCAGACCTTCAGAGCGGTGGATGCAAGTGTGTTGGTTGTCACTCAGAAAGAAGCCCTCTTTGCACTGACACTCATAGCTGCCCATGGTGTTCACGCAGATCTGCTGGCATCCACCATTGTTGTCCTGACACTCATCCACATCTACCGCCAAACAAGGAGCAAGAGAAAAAGATAAACAGTCATTAAGGTGTGCCCACACACACGCACACAAATACACACAGCACATGAAGGCCACCATGTTTTGCCCTGTAATCAAAAGCCCACACAGGTGTTTGTGAAAGTGATTGTTTTTGTTTATTTGTGGCCCAGCTGTCCCTTCCTTTTTCTTACTCTCCATTAGACAGGAGCCAGTCAGACGCAGAACAGGAATTTTCCAGCATTCGTACAAGCATCCTTCCGACATTCAAACAAATAACCGCAGCAGCCAAGACACACAAACACAGGTACAGTCAGACAGACAGGTCAGTTCAGGAGTAGACATGCCTCTTGTCCTCATGGGAGAAGGCCTCAGTAAAGCTTTCACAAGGTTTATTGAATGGAGCTTTAAAGACCCAAAGGAACGTCTTAAAACCATGGCTTATGCTGCAGTTTGTGAAAGTGGTTAAGTTGTTTGTGATGTGTAAATTCCAATGTAAGTGCACTGGCTGGTTTGACAGTTTAACAATAGAGTGTAGTGACACACTTGAGTGAGACTAACACAACCCTAATTCAGGTACCTTCTTCTATTGAGATTTGGGTCTGTAATTTGGTGAATCTATGTTTCCAAACATACACACTGGCTCTATATGGGCCTCTTTTATAATACCTTGGATTTTCAGCAATTATATTATACATCTTAAGTAATATACATGTACAATATACATATACAAATGTTTTTCTTATTTACTTAAATTAGTAAATATTTATTTGTATGGCACATCATATATATTGCTATATTAAACAGGAAAGCTGGTACACATGCAGGTAGTGATACAGAAGTTGAGTTATGAAATTCTCATGTAGGATTTGTAGATTGTCTGTAAATAGCTGCTCTCAATATTTTTACTGCAGTAATTTTCATAGTTGGGCAGTAAGAGTATGATTTTACCAGTAACCCTTGTTTGGTGAGATTATTGAATGATGCATACAGTTATATGTGGAATTTTAATTTAAAACCTACAAAAGCAGATACTTATTGAAATATGTACACTCCCAAATCAGAAAAATTTGGGAAAGTATGTAAAATGTTTCTTACATTTTCATTTTTGATTTCATTTCATTGCTGACAGCACAAACCTTAGATATTTCATGTTTTTGTCCGGTCAACTTAATTTTCATTTGTTACATGTACATAAACAATCAATTCCTACATTTAAGGCCTGCAAGACATTCCCAAAAAGTTGGGCAAGCATTTACCACATTGTGATGTTGTCATTCCTTTTCATTACATTCTGTTTGTTTATTTAGATTATTTAATAGCATCATTGGTCATTTAAGCAACACGCACAACGTTACACCTATATTGTAATTAATTACCCCGATGCATTAGAGGAAACCGAAGTACCCGGAGCAAACCCACGCAGAGATGGGGTGGACATGCAGATACACAAATGATCCAGGCCACTTTTTTACCACACTTAAAAGACAGAGAATGGCAAGTGGTCAATATTCTCCACACATTATCTATCGGAGACAGGTCAAGACTGCAGGCATGTGCCTGGAAAAGATGACGTCTTGACTTCAACATATTTTGCCCTTCAATCTCAGTGTACTTTCAATTCTGCAACCACAGAAATGTGAATGACCTTTACCAAGGCACTGACAAAGCTCCATACCATGACAGATTCTGGCTTTTGAACTTTTTGCTGATAACAATCTGGATGATCTTTTCTGTCTTTGGGCCCAGAACACGTGATGGTCCATCCCAGATGCCACCGAGTCCAAATAAGTTGATGCTGCTATTGTTGAATGATGGTTCTTGATGCAATGACGTTTGAGGGATTGAAAATTATCCACATTCAGCTTAAGTTTGTGCCCTTGGAATTTACACATTGAAATTCCTCCCAGTTCCTTGAATCATTTAATAATATTGTACACTGTAAAGGGATAAGTATACAAATCCTTTCCAATATTTATTTAAGGTTCATAATTTTTAAACATTTAAATAATCATTTGTTGACTAACTAGAGATCCTCTGTCCATCTTTTTTCATCAAAGAATCAGCCTTTCATGGATGCTGCTTTTGTACTAAAACATGTTCATAATCATCTGTCTGAAATCGCATCATTATGCAGTTTTATTTATTACTAGCTCTTAATTGCCCCGTAGGTCTTAAATGCAGGAATGGATGTTTATTAACAAATAAAAGACAAACCATAAAATATCTCAGGCTCATACTGTTTGCAATGACATAAAGGTCAAAGTAAATGTAAGAAACACTGTGTGTTTTTATATAGATTTTCCTTACTATCTCAACTTTTACTTGTTTAACGTTGTACTTCTGTTATTAAAAGGTAGACTTACTTTTATTATGATTACTATCTTATTAGATAGTTTGGGGTTGTGTCCCCCAAGCACTATATTATACTGGCACTCGTGTAGAAGGGCGCCTGTCTCTTGGTTTAACAGGCTCTCTAATGATGGCTTTGATTATCATCAATTAATTATTCAAAAATGACAACACTCAACATTGTTGACTACATTTACGTTAGAATAAGGCTCTGTAAAGAGGGTGCCTGGATGTGGCTTTATTTTCCATGGTCCATCTTTGTAACAATGGGCACAAGGCAGGAATACACGTTATGCAGTATTTTCTTTCATCACAGCGAATACAAGGTTTGTAACCCTGTGATACAGGTGGGATTTCTCACATGAACTCGCTTCACATCCTTCCACAATATTTCTATTGGATTCTGATCAGGACTACGACTTAGCCAATCCAAAATATTAACTTTATTCTCTATTAATCATTTTTTGGTTGAAAGACTTCACTTCAAAGACTACACTCAGGGTCATGATAATGCTGCATGACTAACATTCTTTTGAGATTCAGTTGACAGTAAATGTCCTACAGAATAAGATGTTAATTCTTTGTTCTATCAATAATGACAAGCCATCCTTGCCTACAAACAACAACACAGGCCCAATGATACTACCACCACCGTGTTTCACAGATGGGATAAAGTTCATATGCGTAAATGCACTGTCTTTCTTTTTAGAGAAATAACGCAATTTCATATATACCAAAAATGACTGTTTTAGTCTGATCCATTCACTAAATATTTTTACAATAGCCTTCTGATTTGTCCAAATAATCTTTAGCAAATTATAGAGGGGCAGCAATGCAGTTTTTGGAGATTCTACACCATTGTTGCTCTGTGTTTTTCCAATGCAGGATAGTTTACCAATTGATTAATGTAAGAGAAGATTTAGTAGCTTATAACTTACCATTGATTCCTTTGTGTCCTTGCAGACTATTATATGCCTTGTTATTAGAGTGACCTCTGTTGACAGACCACTTCTGAGGAGGGTAACAACTGTTTTGATTTTACAATATTTGTACACAATCTGTCCAAACTCTTTGGAGGGGGTTTTGTAACTTTTTCCAGTCTGATTAGCATAAACAATATTTTTTTTCTGATGTCCTCAGAAATGTTATGTGTATGTGCCATAATGGAACTCCACAAATGTGTTACACTTTGATCTTGGTTCTTTGTGATCCTTCACATTTTGAGATTACCTGTAAATCCAAGCATGCACACTCACAATTGTTATTGCATGGATTAAAAACACCTGATTCTAAATTTCACCTTCAACTGCTAATACAGTAAGTATTTAGAAGATATAGCTTTTTAGTCTCACTTTTTTAATTGGGTTATATTTCTTTACCTGGAGGAGTGGGACTGTAGGACCTGATGATGTTTTCGGTCATATTTATGCAGACATACAGAGAATTCTAATGTGTTCACAACCTTTCAAGCATAACTGTACGTAAAAAGCACATTATCAGGTAAGGTACTACTCAGCTGACTGAGTGAAACAGAAATGTGAACTTTAGGTTAGTGCATAGCCTGTGTGTTTATGTGTTGTCTTCTTGAGTTTTGTGCACACTGAAAGGCAGTCAGTTTTTTAAGGTCTAATGGCTGCTTTTTATTTGTGACTGTAAAGTGTTTTATGGCCATTATCACCTCTAGCACAGCAGCTCAACAGTCACTGCAATGGTACTAAAGCCAGACTTACTGTTTAATACATTGTCAAGCCGAAGGGTTATGGGCTACATCGCAAAGGAAATCCGTGACACATTAAGCTGCAGAAAGAGCTACTGCCACAGCTTCTGGAACCAGTAACGTCTGCTTTGCTGACGTTTTTGAACACCCACAAAGACAAACGCACACCAGTGATTATAAAACAAGTCACAGGCAAACATGTTTACACATGCATATGCACATGGGCCATATCAAATTTGATGAGTGTTTCATTATGCAAACGAAGAGTTTTACATGAATAGCCAAATAGGAAGAAAACAGCCAAGACAGCAGTCTGAGCAAGTTGGAGGAATGGTAAAAGGGGGAAGGAAAAAGGGCAGTATACTCCCTTGCTAAGAGATATCTTTGACATTCCCAAATATGCCAAGTAGTTCAACACAGCCTTGAGGTTCCACTTAAACAGTGATGCACTATTTACTAAAGGTCACAGGTGGGTTCTATTGTTAAGGTGTCATTCTACTGTGACTTCAGTTCTTTCGTGTGTGGTGGTATCTTGGGGAACAGAGCATTATGAAGTATGCCATGCACCCAAGCCAGGACTGACACTGGTATTGTTAGAGGTAATGACAGACAAGGGAATGAAGAACAAATTTGTAGAACAATGTGTTCCATTCCCTCTACCTTCACCTACCTACTCATTAGACCAAGATGCTCTAGAAACTGCTACTAAAGTTTATTTGTTTGTTTTGTTTAATTTATTTATTATTACTCAGATTCTATCAGAACTAGTATATAACAAATATTCAGATTAGGCCAATTTATTATAATTAGTTAATGCATTTCTTTAGACTGTGTTAGGGATCCAGAGCACTCATAGCATATTGAAACTCCACACCGACAAAGACCAGGGTCTGGATTGAACCGGGGATGCTGGGACTGTGAGACAACTGAGAAACCGTTGGGCGACCGTGCTCTCCATTGACATTAAAATGCTTTCCTCCCATTTATTCGACAATTGTTTTTCCCAACATGCCACTATGCCATCAGCCTCAGAGCATGAACAACTGACAATCTAAAAAAGTTTTAAAACCAAAATAAATGCCTTACTTGATAAATGACAAACTGTATTATGTGGCTTAAATGATTCTTAGTACAAATGGCTAATGATGTGTTTAATGGATTTGAAACATATTATCAATATTTCATTTATCCTGTAAACATGAAAAGGACAGTTTCATCTTTAATCATTAACTCCTCCTACCAAAAATGGCCTGGCTCCTGAGTGTAAATAAATTATGCACTTGTTTAAATTTCAGTTTGGAAAAAGTAATGACATCTCTTCATTATGTGCATCACATAATGCAAACGAAGCTGGACAACAAAAGGGTTAAGTCATGGAAACAGAATCTGGAAAAAATTTACTAAACTCAGAAAATCCATTCATTACCAATTTCCTATGGTAACAGGAAATACATTATCTTTGACAACAGTAAAAAAGTAAAAAGAAGGCTAAAAGATAAACAGAGAGACAGATAAAAAGATAAGCAGCAGCAGTAGACATTCATTGAAACAGACAGATGACTAGCACATTGAGTACAGCTGCTGGCACAGGCAGGGAAAATAAATAAGACGGGAAATGAAAAAGACAAGGAGGAACTGCACTAGAATACCCTTTGATCAGCCTCCCTATTAGCCAATCTTAAATCAATTAGTGCTTTAACTTGTTGACATATGGCACCTGGGAGTCTGTGAAATGGTTACTGACATGAGCCCCAACAGACACAAAGGCTATTTTGCCTCTGTCTGCACACTCTCTCGTGCCCTGTGGGTTGTGTGTGTGTGTGTGTGCATATGTGAGTGTGTATATACACTTTTCTTACACACATTCAACTGCTTGTTAATGCAAATTATTCAATCACACAGCAGCAACTCAATGCATTTAGACAAGTAGACACGGTCAAGATGACATTCTGAAGCTTAAGCTGAACATCAGAATTGGGTGGTTAAAGTGACTCTAAACATGACATGGTTGTTGAAGTTAGACATGCTGGGCTGAGTATTTCAGAAACTGCTGCGCTTCTACTGGGATTTTCACGCACAGTCATCTCTATGGTTTACAGAGAATGGAACAAAAAGAGAAAATGCCTTTTTGATACCAGATACCAACAGAGCTCCACTGAGATTTAGTGGAACTGGAGATTTACATAATAGATTTACAACCAGCAAAATTGTAGCAACAATTGCATCACACAATTCCTGCAG
The DNA here is from genome assembly GCA_034780255.1 of Parotocinclus maculicauda. Lineage (NCBI taxonomy): Eukaryota > Metazoa > Chordata > Actinopteri > Siluriformes > Loricariidae > Parotocinclus > Parotocinclus maculicauda. The sequence goes on along the minus strand of JAUZSU010126630.1, from coordinate 19,668 downwards.
AATTGTAGATTATTATTATTATTATTATTATTATTATTATTATTATTATATTATAATTATTAAATTATTTGAGCAGCTTGAGATGATCTGAGCGTTGTAATATGGCCCATTATCCTGCTGGAAGTAGCCATCATAAGACAAATGATGCGTAAGACGGGCGTGGTCAGCAACAATTGTCAGGTAGGCCGGGGAAAACATGGAATCGCAATACTTGTGTTAATATCAAGCAGTTCATCCAACTTTGTTTCTTCACAGCAAACAAACAAACCAAGCTATTTTGAATAACGGAACATTCTGGCTTTGTAATTCATGCCTCATACAAATCACATTAATTAACTGGTTATTTGTTCAGATCAAGAGGAAAAAAACGAGTTTTGGAATCACTCTGTGCTGGAACAAAAACCCTAATTTTTTGCAAATCTAAAATAAATATCAGCTAACCATACAATTTAGTCTGTAGATATCTGGAAACAAACCCTAATCAGCTGTTGGACACAGTTAATTGAAATTAAATGAAAAGAGTTGTCAACTGAAACATTGGAAGGGATTATAAATCACCTTCAGGAAGGAAACCCAAAATGGAGTGGGACAAACAAAGCTGGTTGTTTCCAGTCAAGTGTCAAAATTTATTTAAATATAAACAACATGGAAAGGTATGTAAATGACACATATGAGTAAACAGGAGAGCAGCAGAAGGCATCAAGATATAAAACTCTAAGCAATATGCCTAGAAAATAGAATGCATTAAAACCAAACAGGAATTGTGACAGACCTGATATTAGTTGAATGAAATGGGTTTATATATTGAAAGGCTAAACAAAAGTAAGCAAAAATAATACATGGTTCAGTGAGCTCAAGAGAAGCAATTAGACTGTGGATGATGTGTGTGAAAGTGATCTTCAGCAATGAATAAAGAATCTGCATTGGACAAGCAGATGCTGGATTTTTTTTGTCATATACTGTTCTGGTGAATCATATAAAGATGACTGCGTAATTTAAAAAAAATCAAATTCCCCACTCATTTATGATATGAGAACACATGGCAAAGGACCAAGGGAGATCACAATCCTTACATTAAATGAACAGGAACATATTCTAAACAATTTTTTTATTTCAATCAATATAAAATAGGCTTTGTGATGATTGAGATAATATTAATGATAATGATTAATGATAATTCATCTAATGCAAATGGCATAGAGTATTAAATCCTTTCTTTAGTAAAGCAATATCAACTTAAAGATATGAGCAGCAAAACGGTCTGATCTCAATAAGATTGAAACTCTGTACTGCAATGGTAAAATATTAGTTCATGACATTGATCAACATGAAATTTATAAATATATTTGTGTAATATCTAACAGTAGGATCTATTTTAAATAAAAGCTTTTGCAAAGTCTTAATTCATCTGTCATCAAATTAAATAATACCCAAAAGTTAATTGATTAATAAACATAGGTACTTATTTCAGTGTGAAGAAGATGAAATCAGGATGTTGAGAGAAAAAAAAAGACACTGAAAAAAGGTGTCAGGATCCTTGTCCAATTGTTTACAGACTTCCATTCCCATCATCCTACACTCCCGTAACTTCGTTCTTTCCCAGCTTGTGATTCACAGAATTACTGATCACATGCAGGGGTTTCCATCTGCAGATTACACTGAGAGACATTTAAACACCTTATACGCATGCCTATTTTGAGTTTTGGATATTTAACCTGGTAGCACAGTTTTTCTGGTTTTTAATTCTGTTTTTTGGCTTTCGGCTTTGACCAGCTATCTCTGTGCTTCTGTTCATTATTCCTATCAAAGTTTTTTGATTCGGCTCCCTGCATTTACCTCCTGTTGATAGCTTTCACGTCAAAAGTGATGTAGAACCCACTGCCCTCTGTGGTCTTGCCTTAGCTCCCAGTGCCATCAATTAGATCTTTATTGACACACTTTGCAATAAAGATAAATACTGAGCAACCCTAGTGCCTCTAGGGAAACAGCCCAGAAAGAGTAACAGCCAAAATAACCAAAAACTTACTGAGTGAGCATGTGTGTTAGCAGAAGGGGATCAGAGAAATTAGATGTTAGAGGCAAATAGAAAATTGAAATACTTAGTGACACTATCAAAAAGAAAAACGAGAAACATGTAGAAGGGGGAATAGGAATATAGTGTAAAAAATATAGTGTGAAAAAGAATAGCGAATAAGATAATAAGAGAATAAGAAAAAGAAGATACAAAGAGAAAGAGGATTATATGGAGATGTAGCGCTGTGCTGTGTATTCATCTTCATTAGTGTAAAACGATGAGGTCAGCATCCTGAAAATCAATCATGCTGCCAACCCTGCTGTTTTCTTTGGATTCCAAAGAGCAGAGAGGAGAGGACGAGAGACAAAGCAGTCCAACGCTTCACTTCTGCCAAGCTACTGAGGCACTGACCCACTGTCTCTCTATTTTTCACTCTCTGCATAGTTTTCCACACTGGATAGGCATGAGGACACTGTAGCCCCTTCTCTACTGACATTATGTCAGTGCTTATTCTGGAGACTGCGCTTATTAAGGGAACCAACAAGACTTATTTAGAACTGGCTTGCACTGGTTTAACAGACCACTGTATCTGTCAGATGCAGGAATTTACAAATGGAAATATAACTGTAAAAAGTTTATCATTTGTATGCCTAGTTTTGAGGACATACGGTGAATATACATCTTTTTTCTCAAATTGAAGACAATGTGGTTAGCTGCTTGGCTAGAACTTTCGCCTCACAACGAAAAGGTCCTCAGTTAGACCCCAGGTGGAGTGGTCTGGGTCCTTTTTGTACTGAGTTTGAATCTCCTCTCTGTGTCCACGTGGATTTACTGTGGAGCCCACAGTTCACAGACATGTGTGTTGGGTTAAATTATTATGCTAAAGTGGCCCTAATGTGTGATTGTATATATAAGTGTGTGAGTATCTGTGCCGTATGATGGATTTTCACCCTGTCTACAGATGTTCCTGCCTTGTGCCCTATGCCGGCAGCTTTCACGTGACCCTGTAATGGATTAAGCGGTCTTTTTTGTGGTCTTCAAGTAAGTGGGTCAGTGCGATTTTAATCAATTAAAATAAAGTGAAAGGACTAAACCATCAGGGTGGGGCTAATCATGATGCCTATTTGGGATTGGTAATTAAGGCTAAGCATCATTGCAAGCAGACCTTCTGGGTGAGAAACCTGAAGGCTCTTTTTATAAACTTTTTTATAAAAAGTTATTTTAGGTACCAGTATCTCATGAAGTATCAAGTAAAGGCTTAGTTCCCAATCATGAATCTCTATGGTACCCCTGATAAAATGCTCTACTTCTCTACACATAAAACACTGACATTCCACATAAACATTGAATAACATCTTCATTTTTATCAAGGGCTGAGACGTAAAACCAGAACAGAAATATCAACAAACTCACATAACCAAGGGGACGATCATGTCAAGCGACATTAATAGACAGGCTTAATATATAACATTAACTAAGCCAATGCTTAATTTTTATGTACACTATTCAGATTTTGGATATGGGTCACAAATATAAAATAACATATGTACTACTAGCTATTTATTCTGTTTCCCAAAACGTTTTTCAAAAGTGTGCAAATCGTATTTTTAAAGTGAATCTGAGGTGATCCTGCCAGCCAAGAACTGTGTGTACTGAAGTGGAAAAGCCTGGAACACTTCCACATGGGTCCAATGTAGGTAGAATAGGGTTTTGCAACAATGTTCTCTTGAGTGCAATTTACCAAAGCACCACAGCAAGTTATATTCAAACTTGCAATGCAATATGTGTGTTGGCTTCTGGTACAAAGACAGACTGACATATCGATAATCCACAGCATAAAAAACACAATTTTTGACAGATTCCTGAACACTCACAGCAAGCTCCCAAATAATTTTAAACCACTCCTGACTCTTGGGGTCATGGAATTTCATTTAAATAAATACAAGACTGTGAGTTATTAATTTTCTCTCTGAATTTTCCCTTCAGGACTCATTTTTAACCACTAAAATAAACATCATGTGTTCCAGTCGGAATCTGGGAACAGGATACGATTGCGCCACTGGTGACACTAAAGGTGACATTTAAAAGACAAGAAAATAAGACTGCCAGCCGACTCCTGTCAGGATGACTGGAATGAGAGTGCTGAGCTAGATGAGACTGCACTTCCCAGAGTGCACAGAAGCATGTTTGTTTATCTGCATGAAAGGGGCCTTACAGAGGTCATTTGGCACAGAAGTCAAGATCGCTTTAAGAGTAAGTGGCCTAGTAATGCTGGATATTATGCACACATGTCACATGGCTATATATGACCAGTTATGCAGTAACATTGTGTATGTAATATCCACAAACATAAATTGTACATATTTTTCACATTATTGTCATGTATGAATGGAGAGGACATTCATCTAGCTTGCAGAAGCATTTAACATCACCTACTATGACAGACAAGAGTATCTGGTGCTATGGGACACATAACTATCACTGAACTGAAGCACCTGCAGCTTATTATACCGCTCACAAAGATTAAAGATATTTTAAAATTAATATAAAGTATATATTAAATATATTAAATATAAAAATATTGATTTTATTAAATTAAACAGGATCGTGAGAAAAGCTAATAGAAAGTCAAAGGAAGTTGTTTGCTTATGCAAATGACATTTCAAATGTATCATGTAGCAAGTAGCAAGTGACATATTCATGAGCAGAAGCATGTCAATCTGGTAGTGATGGGGCATGGACATCAGATCAGATTGTCCAGCAGTTCTTGCGGGATCCTCTTTGTATTCGTTTTGAAATATTCCCTAATTTTTGTAAACAGTACACAGTTGTGCTTATGAGTTTACATACCTGGCAGAATTTGTATTTAATTTGGCCATTTTTCAGAGAATATTAATGATAATACAAAAACTGTTCTGTTTTTCATGGTTAGTGGTTGGATGAATCCATTTATTATTGAACAACTGTGTTTGCCCTTTAAAAATCACAATGACAACAGAAACAACCCATATCACCCTGATAAAAAGTTTACATACCCTAGTTCTTAATACAGTGTATTGCCTCCATTAACATCAATGACAGCTTGAAGTCGTTTGTGGTAGTTGTGGATGAGGCCTTTCATTTTCTTATTGTAAAGCTGCCCTTTCTTCTTGGCAAAATGCCTCCAGTTCCTGTAAATTCTTGGATCGTCCTGCATGAACTGCACGTTTGAGATCTCCCCAAAGTAGCTCAATGATATTGAGGTCAGGACGCTGAGATGGCCACTCCAGAACCATCACTTTTTTTCTGCTGTAGCCAATGACAGGTCGACTTCAGAGAGTCCTGTATGTCAGCTGACATTATTTGTGGATTTTTTTTGCATCCCGAATAATTTTCCTGGCAGTTAATGCTGAAATTTTTGGTCTACCTGACCTTTACCTTGTTTCAACAGAAGCCCTCATTTCCTAACTTCTTAATTAGAGTTTGATCACTGCTAATTGGCATTTTTAATTCCTTGGATTTCTTTTTATATCCTTATTTTATATTTTATATCTACTCCTGCAGATCCTTTAATAATAATTTTGCTTTCCCCATGGCTTGTAATCCAACAACGTCAGTGGCAACACTGGATGAAACATGCAGGGGTCTGTCAGGAGCTCATAATTTCACTGACTTTCATACACTTACTAATTACAAGCATATAGATCACAGGCGAGGATGATTACTTTTAGTTAAACCTATTTAAACCTACATGTGTCACATTCTCTTGAGATTCAGTTCACAGACGGATGTCCTGATATATTCCTATAGAACTCACTGATATGATTCAAAATGTATTGTTTCATTAATGAAGGCAAACTGCCTTGACCCAGATGCACTAAAACAGGCAAAAACCATGATCCTACCACCACCATGTTTTACAGATGGCATTAGGTTGTTATGCGGGAATGCAGTTTGCATAATTCTCAATACACTGTATACTGTAGAAAAAGCTGCATTTGGTCTATTTAAGCATCATCAAAATGTTTTTGATTTTCTTTGTGCTATGTGATGCTATGAACAGCTTTATGAGCAGCAACTGCTTTCTCATTTCAACCTTGCCATGAATACCGTTGTTCTCCTAATGGCGGACTCATGTGGAATAACATTATAAATTGTTCACATTGCACTTGGCGTTACCTTTGTTTGTTATCTGATTACCACTGGACTTGAATTTCCTTAATTTATATACAATCTGTATGACCATGGATTGGTGTGTTCAAAACTCTTAAGGTAGTTCCTCCCACCTGATGAGCATCAGCAATTCTTTTCTAAGGTTCTTAAAAAGCTCATTTGTTGCTGCAATGGTACACTTCCACAAACACATGTTAAGAAAATCTCTGAATCACCCTGTTTTGATAACAGCAGGGTGTTCATTCACATTTGACTGCCAATCTATTTATTAAAAACACATAACTCTAATTTCACCTTCAAATTAACTGCTAATCAACAACTTTTTAAATATTTTTATCACTCAAAAATATGCAATATTGGACTATGTTCAAAAAAGAAATGACAAGGTATAATGTGTTTATCTCAGTGATTTGATTCTACCCTTAGATTTTGTGTGAAAATCTGTTAATGATTTAGATCATATACACACACATATATAATGAAAATTCTAAATACTTTGTAATTGAATAATATTTGTGTTTCATTTGGCAGTTTTTTGTTTTTGTTTCTTGGAGAAAAGGTGCACATGAATGTTCCTTCTCTTCCGCAGCTGACAAAAATGTGTTTATGCAGCACCATAAACATTAAACAGTTAATTATGGTAGTCTTTCGCACATCACTGAGGCTTTCATGTTTACATTTTTCTCTACACTGTTAAAATAGCAACATTTATGACCATATGTAAATAAAAGTCATTCAATGTACTTCAAGTGCACCAGTATCAGCATGAACACACACAGTATATCACACACAGACTTTATTGGCTGTGATTGCACTGTGACAGCGGGCACTATAAGTAGGTTATAAGATGAGAAAAAAAAACGAAATAATCTAGCTGGCTAGCATGCGATCATTAAATGTATGCTAGTGACCTTGTTTGTCACATTGAAAAAAACATTGGCCTATATGCAATCCCTAAATATCTTGGTAAATGTTACCCTGAGATGTTTGTTTTAATTGTCCCATTTATGTATTTGTTGTGAAGGGTGTCCTTTTTTCATGTGACTTTTTTCAATGACTTTTTTCAAAGCACATGTCTGCCACAGGGGGACATATTCTTTCAGGTAGAAGCCTGACACAGCCCAGAAAGTTCAAATCCTTTAGAATGTTCTATATTTTTGCATACATGTGACCTAACACATCATCAGGTCATAAAAGTAGATAAAGAAAATCCAATTAAACAAATTACACAAAAATATACTTTCCCATTTCTTTAGTGAGAAAAATGATAAAATATTACATGAACTCATTTTGCTTCAGGATGGCTTGGCATTATTGATGGAACATTCATCCATCCATCCATCCATCCATCCATCCATTATCTTCCGCTTAATCCACACGGGTTCATGGGCCAACCGGTGCCCACCCAGCATTTCTGGGCACAAGGGCAGGAACAACCCTATATGGGGCACCAATTCATCATAGCGCACACACACACGCGCAAGGGCCACTTTAGAGACACCAATTAACCTAACACGCATGTCTTTGGACTGTGGGAGGAAACCGGAGTACTCGGAGTAAATCCATGCAGACACGGGGAGGACATGCAGACTTCATACAGAAAGGACCGGGGATGAAACAATTCATTCTAAATTATTCCAGCAAATTCTAACGGAAACTGTCATGACACCTATTTGTGAACTAAAGCTTGAGGGTTGAATAGTTAAATATGGTTAAATGGTTAAATAATAATGCGGTTGTTTTAGAATGGCCAAGTAAAAATTTTGTATATAATAATGGGGTAAAATTCGCCCAAGTCAATATGCAAGACTGATAAACAGTTACATAACACTCAGGTCCACTCATCACAGCACACTCAACATTCTTAAGGTCTTACACAAGCAGCACTGTAAATTTGTGACCAGGAGAAGGTCTCTATGGAGCCAGACTTTGTATGACTGGATGCTTATGCAGAAGTTTGGAAGTCCCTTCCATAGGTGAATTTATCAGGATGTTTCAGACCCCGTTGAATATTCATTTAGCTACCCAGTAAAGTTCTGGGACTCTTTTAGGAGACGTATCATTTTTATAGGTTTGCTTTGCAAAACTAGGGGTGGGTGATGTGGCAAATATACTGTTAGTTTTATTTAGGCTAGATCACTATACACAAAGATATCGTAAGTCTATTGCATGTTGGCTTGTAAGACAACTAACTAAAGGCACTGCACAAATGTCTTTAATAAACTAAAACAGTATGACAAAATAATGCTATAAAAAGAGAAATAACAGAGCACCTAAGCTAGTAGAACATTTTCAAACAAATTAAAATAAGGTACATTTGCTATTTACTGTTATTCATCATTTTGCATGGACAATTTTCAAAATAGAAAAAAAAAAAAAAACATTGCTACTAGAATACTGTGTCGAATAACGTATTCACTCAATTTTTGCTCTATCTGGCTTGTATGTTGTCCTACCCATTCTTTTACTGTTTAGAAGTATAGATAAAGTGATGCTAAACTCCCACGTGACTTGTTATCAAACATAAACCGTTTCAAAATGTAAGCATTACCGCCAAGTTCCAGGTGTCAGAGTAATAATGCTATAAAATTAAATTTGGTTTGACCACAAATCACTAGTAAGTGGCCAAAAAAACCATTCATTTTATTTACAGTAGTAAATATATTTCAATATAAATGTATTATGAGTTATAGATTAGCTATTTACAAAATTTCCTTGAAAATATAATTTTATATAATACATTTCAGTGCAAGTAATATCGGGTGTTTAGTCTGATAATTCTCACAAACTATATTAAGACAGCATGTGGAGACATTTTACTCATTCCCATCTAAAATCACCATATACATAAATACCTAATAAATAATAATAATAATTATAATAAATTTCCCCTCACCTGTGTATTGATTACACTTTACACACATTTTAAGCATCACATCTGCTTTAAATGGGTACGTATATTACCACTATTAACCACTTTAGTTAATTACGATGTTATTGCTGTAAAAGCAATAATATAACATCAATGCAATATTAATGTAAGTTAAAGAGTAAGAGAAAAGAGAATCCAGACCTGTTTATTTGACAACCATGAACAAATAAAACTAGTGCAATTATATTGGCAAGCACATACATGTTGGAGTTTGCAGCATTTTTCTAACTGGGCACAGTGCATGAATGTGTTCAAACATTAATAAATTCACTTTTTTTTCTTATTTACCTAGACAGTTGTGTCCATCATCTGCCAGCATGAATCCATCATAGCATGTGCACCTGTAGTTACCAGGGATGTTGATGCAGTCGTGCACACAGCCTCCAGTGTAGTCATTATCACACTCATCCATATCTACAACACATATTAAAAGAAAGAATTCAACATTCTGAATTGACAAAATGATCTGGATCTCTGCGATGGGTTGGCATCCCATCCAGGGCACACCTGTGACTTTGACCTATGTTCCACTTGAGCCCCCCCATGACCCAGAGACACGGTTAATTGTAAAAAAAAAAAAGCGGTCTGACTTTTGTCTCTATTATACAGAAATATACAATATAGAGATACAATATATAGAGATACATTCTGGCCAATCTTATGACCCAAAAATGTCTTTGTTAACAGTCATACAAGCTGGAAAGTGTATGCGAACATCAAACTAACAACTCTATGTTACGTGTTTCAAGTAATGGTTTCAGAACGTATGTGTGTATGTGTTTTTTACCCTGACCTTTCAACAGACAAAGTATGAATCTTCTGTTCTTAAGAAAGTCTGTTTATGTGCCGAGAAAAAAGAAATGTAGAGACGCATTATGTGGGAAAAGACAACAAAATCCTTTTTTAAGTTTTAAAAAAACTTATTTGATCAGTAATTAAGGTAGAAATTCAGTAAAAAAATTGGAGTTTTTCTTACACCTGTACACAATGACCTATGCTGTTACAAAACTGTCCAGTATAACACTGGAAGTGTAATCACATTGAACATTCAGCCTGAACCAACTGCCGCTGTCTTTACGCTGTGTTTATTTCGTTTCCGCATCAAAGAGCACCAGAGTGCTGGTTTATGGCTTTTTGGAAGAAAAACGTCCTGATGAAGTACACAAACTTGTCAAACCTCAAGCCAGCTCATCCCCAAAGAATCCATAAACATTCTTTTGTAGCACAGTGTTTTGGTTAGAGAGAACTGGTATGGCAAATAAGAAATGCTGATACAATACATTTCAGTCCTTCAGAAGAAATTAGTAGAGAAAAGAAGTTTTTAAAAAAAGGAGTGCCGCACCGAGGGAGAAAGACGGATGTGAGGGTAACGGGTGAACCGCTCCAGATGTGTGTGTGTGTGTGTGTGTGTGTGTGCATGTGTGTGCATGCGTGCTGCTGTACGGAGTGTTAGGGGCAGAGCAGAAGGCGTGAGGAATGGGTCATTAACAGAGTGGACTTCCTGCCCATGAGCTGTTGTTGACATCAGTCAGCGGCAAGCAGACAGCTCTAAGCTGCTGCTCTTTCCGTTTATCAAAGATAAGCTCCTTCTGTACATATAATCCATAATTTTGTCAAATTAACTTTTTCATACCTGTAACCCACTGCTCGAACTGATTTCAGTTCATATTAGACAAGAACAGCACGAAAAGTGATGTCACCAAAAAAAACAGAGATTCAGTTCAGCTGTCACTATGTGATAAAACATTGTAATTGCATATTCACTATAACTGCATACACAGAAGCCCAACTTCTAACTAAGATAACGTTGTCAAAGCATTTTTCACAACACTTTCAAGTTGGTGTGATCCTGCATGTGAAATCCAATACAGTAAAACCACGGAATTCGAACGCTTCTTTCTTCTTTGACCAATTCTGTTGTAAAATGGTTTATTTTAAGTTGTTTTTTCTGGGGTTGTAAAACTTGTAGGCATATGACACACAGAGCATGTGTGAAATTAATTGGATTCCGATTGTGAACAAACATGATGTCTAGGGATTTCTAAGTTCGAGCTCCACTGAGACATCCATTTCTGACAATTCACAAACCAATCTTTATGTAAGACAGATTATATTGTTAAATAGTTCTGGACACAAATATGGATATGTTACTACAACTGCCTTACACTGGACTGTGCGGTCAGCCACTAACAGTAAACAAAAAGTCTTGACGAGGGTGTCTGATGGGGGTAGGATCAGGGCTCTGATCTCTGATCAAGGGTTCTGATTAAAGTCTTTCACCACAGTTGGTAAACCATTTTTACATTTGGATAAAAGAAAGTTCATGAACTGATTTCTTTGGGAGGAGAACACCTATGAAACACACTTATTAAGAGTCAGTGAGATGACATGTATAACGTTCAATTTTCACTGCTGGGTAATGGAGATTTTATTTGCTTTATTGCCTGTATATTTAGTTGCTCATTCTTTAATGGGATGGGGTAGAAAACAAACAATAACAATAAAAGAAAACACATGCAGGCACAAATGTTGTTTTATAAAAGTATGCCACACTTTTCAATAAATTTATAATGTGTATATATATATATACAAGTGCTGTTCTGATCCACCGATCTTTAATAGCTGGTTTCGATGATAAAACATGTGATCGGCGTATCGGCATATGCAGATCAATGCCTTTCATTGCGGATCACAAAAACCAATCACCTGTAATTTGCAGCCCGCAGAGGCATTGTGTGCAGTGTTGTGTCCCTGCCCCCTTTCCTTTACACCGCTCAGGCGTGTGGCGGCAAATCATAAACAAACATGTCTGCTGTGTGGTACTTGAGACTGATGAGAATGATGTAAAGTTTGCATCCTGCAACTCATTCAACGATAAAATACCTCGCAGGAGATTACCTCGTAGCACAATAAAATGCTTCAACACAACTAATTTAATATGTCATTTCAAGAACAAACACTTGAGGGAGTATGGTGATTTTTCGAGGCTCACTGCAGAGAATAAAAAAAGTCACCCAGTCAGGTGGCAATTAATGCAGCCCACACTTGCCAGCACTCGCCCATATGAGCGTAACAGTTAAAAGGCTAAGCAAGCAACCTGAAAAATTATTGAATTCATCGGGTTAGATGAAAGGGACCAGCCTTTTTCAGTGGTTAAGACACTGGATTCCGTTGACATATGTCTTATTTCTAGCCCCGCAGTGTGCTACCGGGACGTAAACATTGCACAGACTATGGATTTTGGATGGAATTTTCACAACACATAATGATCATACACATTTATATTAGTGTAAACTGTGTTCTGATGCTTAGATGATAAAAATCATTTCTCTCTGCTCTGTGTTCTATTCACAATTCTGATTGGTTATATAGTATTGATTATCCATGTATTCATTTCTTCCTTTGTTCATTCACTTGTTTTCTATGCTTCCAATTCACAACAGATAGGAAAACTAACCCCGGACAGGGCACACAAATACACACACACACAAACTTACTAACACTGGGACACTTTAGAGATGCCTTGCTTTTGGAATGTGGGAGGAAACCGGAGTACCTGGATGAAACCACTGCAGACACAGAGTGAACTTGCAAATTCCATGGCCTTTGGCAGTTGTGAATCAACAGCACTAACCACTACCACATGGTGCTGTCCTGCCAGGTATTGATTCATTATCCTTAACCTTTTACTGGCCAATCAAAGCAAAAGTGAGTTGGGGGTTCTGATGCTTGTGTGCTTTTTTTGTGTAAAGTTAGTCTTCCTGTCATTGTGTATACAATGCCGATATATTAGTGTACTCAACAAATGCTACACCAAGCCTGTGACCAGGCTCTGGGGGACAGGGGCTCAAGGAAAAAATGGGAACTCTCTATCTATCATCACACATCATTTCCATTGTGAATAGTCTGATGCCATTCATAATCATAGTCACTTGTTCAGATGTTTAGACCATTCCAGATGCATTGCATGAGTCATTTTTCCAGGGAATTCCAAATACAACATAATAATGTCTTCAAAATACAAAACAAAATTCTTAACCTGAATATTCTGGGTCTTATAGAGTTAAACATGTTGCTTTTACCTCTGATTTTCCCATTGTAAGAAGATTATCTGCTAAATTAATAGCCATAAATGTAGTAACAATACAACAATGTAACAATTAACCATGTTTTTTTAAGTATTTACACTGTGCTATTGGATCTGTTCATGCTTCACAAATTGAATTCTCAAACATTACACACGGACCTGATTTTCACTTGGGCATATATTTTTTTTACACAACAGAAATTTGTTGCTGGCAAACATGTTCAGTTTTAACAGTGAAACATTATTAAGCCTAATAAGAAATGTAGTCATTATATGACATATAATATGTGCATTTTTAATACTACTGCAATCTTCACATCTGTGTATATTTTGCTCTGCACTGCATATGCTGTACATGTATATGTATATTTATTTACAGTTTCTGCATTGAGCAGACACTCTTACACAAAGCAACTTACAAGTTATTGTTGTGGGTTAAGGACCTTGCTTAAGGATACAAAAGTGTTAGCTTGGCACAGATTGTACTTGAACCCTGGAACTAGGAACTGCTAGGCCACCACAGACAATATATACATCTGTGTATATTCTGTTCTGCACTGCATGTACTGTATCTACATTCATATGTATTATTTGGACATTATTTTAAAAAAGATATTTTGTTGGTTTGCAAGATTTTTTCTGGATCTATAACCAGCAAACAATAATACCGTAATTAAATAGCACTATATAAACAGGACCATGGACACGCTTTGACTATTTGTATATTTTGGGTTGTGATGAACCTTAAGAAATCTGTTGTGGAAGTGTTAATAGGCTTGCTATAAGTTTCTTAATAAAAATGTTGTGTGATTGATAAGACTTATTATTTTGTTATGGTGAATTTGTATACTCATCAATATGCTAATCCTACAAAAGCATAGTTTTAAGTAATTTAAGCATCAAAGTCATAGGAATGGAACAACAATATGGAAACATGATAGTCTTAATGATGTTTAATTACTGTTTGAACATAAATGTAAAGTATTGGTGATTGGAACAGAAGATGAAACACGTGCAGCCAAGCCAACCTTATCCGCTTCAATTATGAGCTGTACTGCTTTTTAAAAATTGTGTAGATGTGGATAATAAATATGCTTGCACTAATATGCACTAATGCACTGAAGACTCCTATTGCTCTGCGAGCTCTGCGAGAAAATGGCAGTTGCTCAGGCCCCTTCGGTCTACTACACTTACACATATACCTATCCTACACTTTAATTTCAGCAGCCTAAAACAATTCCTTTGTCTTTTTCTTGTTTTTCTTGTTTTCTCATTTATTTCCAGTTTAAAATAAAGTTAGTGGTTCTGTGAAATATAAACCCCAAATATATTTTAATTATGAAAACCAGCAAAATGTCTTTATTCATAATTTATATTCTTTGTGAACATTTAGTTCAAACACTACATATATAGACTTGACAGCACACACACAGACAAAAAGTCACACACACCAAGCCTCAACATGAGGTTTTTCACAGCCACACTCTTGTCTCCCAGTGCACAGGACGAGGTTACAGTGGGTGTGTGAAGATATTCCTCTCTTCTATGTCAAAATGCAGTTCTACTCAACAGCAAAATTCAAGAGAGGGGTGTGATGCCTGTGTCTGTCTCTGCCATCTTGATGTGTGAATATCTGGAGGTGTGTGAGCAATGAGCACTGGTATTAGTGTATCTGTATCAAATGCATACAGGTGGGAAGGCTGTGGAAGATTTTTGCATGTGTGATAGTCTGTATGAAGGACTAGATAAAGAAGCAGAGTCATGCTGACCTGCTCTGGAATCAGAGGAGCGTGCATTCACCCAGCCAGCCACTCAGAACAGCAGCAGCACTCTGACGAACATGCTGACACCAGGCAGAGAATAGCTTACTAATAAGGTCACACCTCTCTGTCTAACCTTACTCTCCTTCTCTCACATATACAGCAAATTGGGTATGTGCTCTAATGGAAGACTTAAAAGTTTGTACCCCTTTTTTTTTGCTTTAAGTGTCATGAATGCTTTCAATGGCATTCCATTTATTTGATAAGTGGAATTGGCAAAATAGTACCCTATAACTTTTAAATAGAATATATAACAGTAACTTGGAAACATTTCTGCCTTTCAGCTACCATTATTAAACAATCTGTATATTAAATTTATGTTAACAAAATGATATGGTTCAGCGCAACATTAAAACTGTAACGCTCGCTAAAAATAGCTGACTCAAATGCAGCGTACAGACGTTTATTGCAAAAACAACAGGCAAAAACTGGAACCAGACAGTCCGAGGTCAAAACCATACAGGGCAGACAACAGCAGATTGATCAGGAAAAGACGGAGATGAGAAACAGGCAAAGATCAAAGCACAGTAAGTAAAGCGATGACCAAACGAGGGAACCAAGTTGCTTAACAGAGTGTGAATGGAAGTGAGCGGTATAAGTAGTGAGCGAGCTGATGAAGGTAATGAGTCCCAGGTGTGTGCAATCAGAAAGATGGTGACAGTGAGCGTGTGATAGGCTGAGTTTGGTCGTGCGGGCAGTCCGTGGGTGTGACAAACACATCTACATCCTGTTAAATAAAAAAAAAGCATTCCCATCCACAATTATTGCCATCCCTGTTAAAAGGAATTGACTTTTGGTGAATTAGCTCACCCTCCCAACCACAAAAATAATATATATTGAATATTTTAAAATATATAAAAAGATATTGAACATAAGTTTAATACACACATGTACACACACATACAGTGGGAAAAATAAGTATTTGATACACTGCAGATTTTGCAAGTTTTCCCACCTACACAGAATGGAGAGGTCTGTAATTTTTTTTTTCCTGTGAAGGTACACTTCAACTGTGAATAAAAAAAATCCAGAAAATAACACTGTATGATTTTTAAATAATCATATGTTTTATAAAAAGAATGCATTTTAAATACATTTCATTGCATGAAACAAGTATTTGATCATCTACCAAGCAGCAAGAATTCTGGCTCTCACGAACCTGTTAGTTTTTCTTTACGAAGCTCCCCTATTGGGAGCCCTCTGCACTTTTTAGAGCAGCAACCCAGTAGTGCGTTAGAAGTATACTCTTGCGCTCTCTTGAGTCTGACTCTAGTCAGCTGCTGACTCAAGATATGCCCCGGCTAGAGTAGCCACCGGGTATACACGCACTCTATAAGACGTGTCCCGGTTTGGCTTTCATTTAATTGCATGCACATTCGAGCTCACGCTCGCTCCCTGGTGTTTGGACTACCTCCGTGCCTCGCCATTTAAGAGATGTCCCAAAACCGTGCTTTCTGCGCGTTTGCCCTGACTGGTGCTTTGGCGCCCTCTCACTCGGGAGGCAGCCTCGGTGCGCCCCTTTATCCTTTTGGTTTTATTATGTTAGGAGCCTTACACTCCGCTCTTCATCCCTTTTCAGTTGTTCCCCATTCTTATTATACGTCATGGGATATGCTTATACCGCATACCTGGGTCCTAAATAAAAACCACCACATCTCGTAACACTTGTGCTGTCTTTAACTACTATTTAAATTGGTTTAATGTTCCAAAACACTTAAGTGTATGCAAAAAAACAGGAAATGAGGAAGGGGGAAAACACTTTTTTACACCACTGTATATGTCATAAACATTTCACAGTTCATTGCACTTTGTTTACTATATATGCTGATTTATTTAAATGTACCACAGTTTGAAGTATGTTTTCAGTCATTTAATGTATGACTACTTTAAAAAACACACACACTTCTTTGCGTTGCTATTCTAAACTGTTTAATGTGATTGTATTACAAATCCAAATCTTTCCAGATTGTCACCAGTAAGTGATTGAATAAATGGGTGTGTGTGCCTACAATAGACTGACACTCTATTCAAGACATAATGCCACTTACAAGGTGCCTATTTTAATCAAGTTTAAATAAAATTGTTTTAAGGATATGCAATAAAATAATGGATGCATTTGAAAAAGTTTTGACTGCATGATTAAAACAGTTACTCTTTCTGCTATGCTTAACATGATAAAACAGATTGAAAACTCTCATGGTTGCAGATTGTGGGTTTCAAAATTAACATCCTTGTTTTAGTGAGATGAGCTATGCACAGATATCTGGACCATCTGAAACATTGCTGTTCAGTTTAGACCAAAGGTAAATAAAAGCAAAAGACTGACATGTGAAACAAAGACGACTAAACATTTTAGCCAATTATAAACACAACACAAAGCTGGTCGCAATAAATATGCATTAAAGAACCTAATTGGGAGTGCCAAATCTGAAAGACAATTTATCAAGCAGTCACCTCATCATTACTGCATAGGAGTAATGAGTGCTCATGTCCCTCATTCTGAAATATGATGCTGTTTAATTAATCTTACACTGTGCAGAAATGCACTTAACAGATCTCTATCAAGCATTTCTAAACTGATCTTAATGCCTCTGGATCACGCTAAATGCACCAATACAGGGACTGGCATTAAGTATGCATGCTCACCAAAGGCACTAATATATCAGAATAGCACAGCTCCAGCATCCCCTGTTTAATCCCGAACTCGAACTTTGCTTGTGTGGTGTC
Source organism: Parotocinclus maculicauda (assembly GCA_034780255.1). Lineage (NCBI taxonomy): Eukaryota > Metazoa > Chordata > Actinopteri > Siluriformes > Loricariidae > Parotocinclus > Parotocinclus maculicauda. Next base: position 1,936 of record JAUZSU010126630.1, on the reverse strand, counting down.
TGCATGTACAGTCATGGCAAATTTTTCAGAAGTTTTTCCAGGTTTATATGGTATAATGAAGTAAATGTATAAATATTCCACACATTTGTAGCTTTTTATTGACAAATACATCCAGTTTAAGCAAAGACTTAATATTAACAGTGTAGACCTTTCTTCTTTCAGACTTCTCCAATGTGCCTTGGCATGCTGGATTATTATCTTTTGGGTAAAATCTTAAATGATGGCACCACTGTTGCCTAATCAGTTTCAGTTTGATTACACTTTATGGGTTTTTGCTTGTCAACCCTGATTTTAAGGATTGACCACAGCTTCTTAATTGGATTGAGAACTAGGGAGTTTCCTGGCCATGGCTAAAAATTTAAATGTCTTGTTCATTAAGCCACTTGGTTATCACTTTTGCCTTATGACATGGTGCTCCATCAAGCAGGAAAATGCATTGTTGATCTAAATATTGGTTTAACGGAACAAAACCTTAAAAGCATCACTACCCTTTTAAATCAACCAGTCTGCTCTTCTAATCAGCAGGACAGAGTGATACCAGCTGTCTTGTCTTCATTAACATTTATACACTTTGTAGAGCTGAAACGCAGTGGCTAGAATGCAGTAATTTATGTGATCAAGTCATTTTCATAGCAGTGAATTGCAATTCATCTGATCACTCCTCACAATCTAGAGTTATTTCAAACTGCCACGATAAAAACTGATGCAGCAAATTTTGTGTACCTTTCTTAAACCCTTTGGCCATGGCTGTACATCCATATTTACTCTGGGTGCTCTAGTTTGACATGCGTTAGGTTAATTAATTATGCTAAATTGGCCTGGTATGACTGTGTATGATTGTATTTGACATAACCTTCTGCCTGTTGCGAGTAGCCATTGGTGCCAAATGTGATATTATATATAACAAACATATAACATATAGCACCTTAAATGTTTCAAAAGAAAAAAAAAATTGCTGTTTTAAAACCCAAAAGGAAGGACTACTTTTCAGTAACTCTTCCCTTAACTGTCCTGCATGGTAGATAAAGCACTGTATCTGCCCCATCTGATGCTACTGCCTGCACATATTCACCCTAACCATGCATGTGCAGTGAGTGATAGAATTCATATCCACAATTATGTTACCTACTCTCCACTTGCGCATTAGCTACTCTAGTGTGAGGCTCTAAATCATAAGTAGAATACCAACTGTGTTACCCATGGTAGATGTGTTAGCCTAAGGCATTGGTTCTCACATGTATGGCATGGAGCTATTGCAAGGGGAGTACAGCAACACAAATAAATGCTATCACACAGTAAAATTTTTAAATACACAATGTATGTCACTTGTAATAATTCCACTATAAGAGTGATTTGTCACTTTATTTTGTTTTGATTAATAAGAAGTGTTGCAATTTAATGGGGATTATGGCTGGTTATGCCAAAACTCAATGCACATTTAACAGATCAACTAACCACTGAGGTGGGAATAACAGGAACATGTGCGTTAGCACTTGACTAATAAAGTAGTTATTGATATATATGAGCACTTCTATCAAAGTCAGTATTTGGATTTTTATAAAACTGGTTCAAATCACAGAATAAGGCACAATCATCTTATTTATAGTCCTCCATAAATATACTATATAATATAATATTTAATTTATTAGCACAAGTGGGACTTAAAAGTTAATTTGTGAAATTCATTCATTCAAACAAAATGTTTAAATCTTTTTTATGTTTTGTATATAAAGCTATATTTCTTTGCTTCTTCAGTGCAGTGCATCAATATGCTAGCCCAAAATCACAGGTAACCGGGTTCAAGTCTTAGTAGTGCCTTCCAGTCAGGTCACATATCACACACACACACACATACACACACACACACACCCACGAACACACACACACACACACACACACACACACACACATGTCTGGCCATGTGTGAAGGAGGAGT
>JAUZSU010126620.1:0-17358 GCA_034780255.1 Parotocinclus maculicauda | reverse complement strand
CACCATAACACCCACCACACCAGAACACCCACCACACCATAACACCCACCACACCAGAACACCCACCACATCAGAACACCCGCCACACCAGAACACCCACCACATCAGAACACCTAGCACATCAGAACACCCAGCACATCAGAACACCCACCACACCATAACACCCACCACACCATAACACCCACCACACCAGAACACCCGCCACACCAGAACACCCGCCACACCATAACACCCACCACACCATAACACCCACCACACCAGAACACCCACCACACCATAACACCCAGCACACCAGAACACCCAAAAAATGGGTATTCATTTCATTTATAAAATACCAATAATAACACATTTTAAGTGCTTTTTATAAACAGTTAAAAACTATTTATATGCTGTTTTATAAAATATATGTCCAGCTTTCCTTGTTGTTCCAACTAAGCAGTTTCTCTCCGGAAACAAAGGCTAACATGGATGTTAACTCCCCAGAGATTTCGGCCTGTTGTATCAGCACAGGAACAGATCTCCAGGTCTCCAGATCTTTTTCTTTTTTTTTTAATGTAAGTTTTGTGTCCTTAAGCTTTGAGCTAAACGGCCCAGAGAAACCTATGAACAAAAAAGAAAGAAGCTGAGAAGAAAAAGCGGGTTAGGAAGACTGATGCTTTGAGTTTTTCTTATTTGGTAAATTCCTTCTCCGCAGTCCAGTTTGAGAGGATGATGGATGAGGTTCTATTTTCCAACCTCAGTCCCCAGCCACTCCTCTCTGACGTCACTACTCGTCTCGTTAACGCGCGCGTTGTTTTGCGCGCACCCGCGCCTCTCTCTCTCTCTCTCTCTCTCTCTCTCTCTCTCTCTCTCTCTCACACACACTCTGTATCGGCTTTCTCCTCCTCCCGCACTGTGGCTTCAGACCGGGAATGAGCAGGAGTGATGGCGGGCTGTGTGAGTGAGGAGAGAGCGTACCGGCGCTTCCTCGAGCTCTACCTGCGCGAGATGCGGCCGCCGCTGACCGAGGACTCCCCGGTACCCGCGCGACCCTTGACGGACCGCGTGTCGGAGGACGAGCTGGAGGGAGAGTGCCTGGACCTGTGTCTGCAACACCTGTGCAAATAGTTAAGTACCGTTCCGATTAACACCTGTGCGCACTTTTTAATTTATTTAATTATTTATTACAGTATTATCACACCGTGGTGGCCTCGTTTAATTTATTATTTTTTTAAATTTTGTAAAAGGGAACTATCTTGGTGTGAGTTTGGAATAAATTTCCTCTACATAGCGGTATAGTTTCTTTAGGTTCGCAAATGAAAAGGGATAAGAATCCTGATTAGTTTATACCAAACCAGCACGTGGTGTAAACAGAAAAATGTAATTTTAAAGTCATTTTTATTGGGTTTCCCCTTTCGGTCTGGAATTTTAATGCGGGTTTATTATGGAGGTAATCATGTTAATAAGGTTAATCAGGTGTGATTTAGAAATCGAGATTAATTAGTAGAGGTAGGAGGAAGCCAAATAGGTGCAAAGTCTTAAGCAAATCCTAAATTAAAGTGGTAATATTCAAAGAACTAAAGTCTGCTCTAAACCAAGCAAGTCTCAAGTTAAATGAGATACAAAATTATAATTATAAGAATTATGATCTTTGGTACCAATGTTTTCCAAAAAGTGATCTTAAGTACTGCTGTTTGAAGTTCTTTTTTTAATGCTTTTTTCGTTTTATTTATTTATTAATTTTTTTTTTACCAATTTCATCGACAACTTAATCGTTGAATCCAAACGTCACTATTTTCAGAATAGCCGCTTCTGTGTTACGAGCTTTTCCGTACACTTGTCTCTGCTGGTGCCAGTAGGTTGCCAGGTTTGCGCACTAAAACGGAAATCACCCAGTCATGTTTAAATCTAAAAAACAGTCCATTTTGAGTCATCTGTCCCATTTCTGAGCTTCGAGTCATGAATCTTTTATCGAGTTGCGACTCGAGCGTGACTTGAGTCAAGTCATGTGACTTGAGTCCCTTAACTCGATTTATCGGCCATGAGCTGTGGGTGCCGGTGGACTTTGTAAGACAGGGTTGTACTGTAACTAGTGTACGTTTAACAGAGCATGAAACAAAACATCTACATTAAAAACAGATCTTGCCAAATGATATTTTGGCTCGGTGATCTATAAATAGCTCATTACAAGTGTACCATCCAACAAGGTTGCCATTCTTCTTCAGCTGATGCCACAGCGTTGTATTCTGGAACGTCCCGGGGCGTGCGACCCCCTTGTAGGAGGCGAGCTCGGTGGTCTGAGGCTCGTTCTCGTTTCTCGTTTCCCTCTTTGTAAGTGGAGGTAACCCTGTAGTAGTAGATCCCCGTTTCTTGGTTTTGCGTCGCACGACGTCAGCGTTTGCCCTGCATCCTCCTCCCAACAGCTGCAGGAGGGAGGCTGAGGGAGCAGAAGCTGTCGGCAGCGACGTCAGGAAGAAATGCAGGGTCGTCTGCTCGTTTAGCGATTCTGAGTTTGAGTGTCGGAAATCTCACAGAGCTGAGAGGAACATGCTGCAGATTTGATCCTACGGGGACGCTGGTGTGAGGGGGAGAAAGCAGAGATGGAGTGGTGTGAATGGGAATCTGAATGTGTGTTAGATTTTTTTCAACATGTCGGCTGCTGGAGATGCAAGCTCTGACTCCTGCAAGAAGCCGCACACACACACACACACACACACACACACACACACACACACACACACACTATGTATGTGCATGGGAAGTAATCATACAGCCATCCTGTATTCTCCTTTTTAATCCCCATACAGACACTTCATAAGGTAATAAAGAATGGGATTATTGAGTAATTCTTGAAATTTAAAATTGGTCTTACTGTGAACCAAAAAACAGAATCTGAAACCAAAAAATGACATTTAGCACATTCATTTTATGTTATCAAAATATCACCTAGATTAGGCCAAACTTTTTTTATTGCTTGTTTCGCGGATCCGCCCACGATCAAATTTGAAGAATACAAAAAAAATTATTAATAATTTTTTTTTTGTATTTCTCGGATCCGCCGCAGCACCAATGGTTAATATAAAATAAAATAAAATATTTTTTAGCTTTTTCCGCCCTCCGGTGAACAGCCAAACGTTTTCTTCTGTTCATTAAATCTTTTTCCAGATTCACTTTATTTTAGGTTAAATAAATTTTACTTTAAAATAAAAAAATATTTTTATTTCTTCCTCCTTCCTTGTATTGATTCCACATAGTCCTCGAGAAACTGAAAAGAGCTGAAAAATAAAGATTTTTTTTTTTCTCCCCCCTCAGTAGATTCTTAAGAAGGGACATCCGAGGAACAAGCAATTAAAAAAGTCTGGCCTTAACAAATTAGTAGTGTGACTGTAAGCCCAACTGTACATTACTAAAAGAGATAATTGTTCAAACTGTCTTCCCTGTGTTTTTTCCCGACCATTTTCCAATCGGGGTAAAAGAGTGGCGTTCTTTCGCTGACGTAGCGGGTCTGTAGAATGAACTGGTGGGCGGGGCTTAACTCCAGTAGCCAATGATTGCCTAGATCCCGCCTCCCCATGGAATCGTGTCCAAAAGTCAAAAGCGAGAAACTTTTTGAAGCGAAAGCGAGACTGAAAGAAGCGCAACGAAAAAAAACAAACAAAGAAAGTGAAAACTGATACTTTAAGAATATTCAACACAAAATAGACGATTACAAACAGAAATATTCTGTTTACAAACCGTTTCTAATTACTAAATGTATTTTTTTGGTTACGGATTCGGTTTTTTAGTTTCTCAAAACTTTAGCACCTATTTTGACACCATAGTGCAGTTCTAAGAAATATAAAAAAAATCGATCGTTGCAAAAGCGCCTACAGTCTGGGTGGTGAACCAGTCCCTGCTACTCAGAAACAGGACACATTAAACACACCCACTTCTTATTAAGAGTTTATACATTATTAATAAGCAGATCTAGTGGTGCTACACCCTATTAGTGTGCTGTATGTGTCATCTAAAGCATTTTTGGGTTCAGCCTTTACTTCTCACATCATAAAGTTTAAATTGTGGAATAACACTTCCAGAACACCCACGATCCCATTTGGATTTGGATTTCTTAGTCCCCCCCCTGGAAGACACAAACTGGGATTCTGTGTACCCTTCAACACTTCATACTGTAATGCAGTATAAAGGATATGATCACTCCCCAGAAGTTCTCAGGGTTCCCAGGGTTCACGTCCCTGCAGTGTCAGATTACCCTTGAGCAAGTACCTAACCCTTCATTGCTTGGATTGGATTGGATTGGACCTTTCTCTTGTGAGTCACTCTGAAGGAGAGCATTTGCAAATGATTAAATGTAAATGTGAACACTGTAATCACACATTAATGCAGTGACCTGGGTTCATGTCCTACAACAAGATGATTGGTCTGAGGGCAGGGAGGCTGGATGACGAAGGCAACGTCCCCTGGTGCTGGAAAATATAGAGTTATGTTGAACTTAGTTTGGAAGCAACAGCTGAAGGAAAAACTGAAGGATCCACTTCAAAATGATTCGCTTCTTTGCTTTATACTGTTTGTAGGAACTGTTTGGTTTTATTCAACAAAAACTTGGGGGCAGCACGGGGGCTGGGTGGGGTAGCACCACTGCTGCACAGCAAGAAGGTCCCGGGTTCAATCACAGGGTGGAGAGACCTGGGTCCTTTCTGTGTGGAGTCTGCATGTCCTCCTCGTGTCTGCGTGGGTTTACTCCGGGTACTCCGGTTTCCTCGTTAGGTTAATTGATTACTCTAAATATGCTTTGACTTGTGTGTGTATGTGTATGACCAGTCTTGAGATGACTTGTGTATGGATATAACATTATGTGTGTTGCTGAAATGGCCACTGATGCCGATAGCGACGTTAAAGAAGCCAAACAAACAAAAGCTTGGACAAATTATAAATAAAAACGGAGTTTTACGAGCTTAATTAATTCTACAAGTTAAATTCTTGTTATAAACCAGACAATACTAACCTTATAACTTCAAAAGAAAAACCGATACTTCCATCATGGTTTTCGTAGATTTTGTTCTTTTCCTCTGTAAAACAAGATTTGGTGTGGAAGATCACCTGATCAGTAGGTCGTTAAGTAGAATCAGGTGTCTGAGCTGGAATGGAATGGCTGCCATTCATAGATTTGTTGATTTTAAGTTACCAGAGCTTTATTTGTAATACAGACCAATAGGAGGTAATAATGTTGTTATTGCAGGTGCTATAATAACCATTTTGCAGTAAATCCCATTTTGGGCGAGACCTGCTTGTAATGTGATTTTTGTCGGAAACTCCTCGGCCCTGATTCCGTAATTAGATCACCGAATTGGAACAGAGCTTAGAACTGGGTCCTCCATCGCTATTGTTCTGGGATTCAGCCCCACAAGGTGCTTACGGGTCGGGTTCTTCTCCGAAGCGAGGGTGTAAACGAGGGATTTTCTCCCTGCCTGATGCTCCGGCTGTACCCAGGGTGATTCAGCTCGGAATGTGATTATTTTGTCTCTGGGTTGAAGATCTAATAATAGAGCAGGGAAGAGAGGTGGAGATCCCCTTTGTTCTCCACCCGGCGCAGTGTGAGGTCCGCTGGCTGCGCGAAGGCGGAGAGGGAGAAGGAAATGAGTAACGGTTGTCTGTGCGCTTTTTATATAGCAGGTGATAACGTAGTGTCAGGTTCTCGTGGGTGCGCGTAGGCGTGCGCGTGGGTTCTGGCAGCGTAGTAAATTTGAATCGCAGCTCTGGATGTCACATTTTAAAGCCCTGGATTTGAATCCGGTTCGTTGATGAGGACTTGTGGACAAACGACGAGTAAGAGGAGAAAAAAAACTTTCGAGGTCTAAGGTAGCTTCTGGAGAAGCAGCAATCCAACCTACTCTGGCAACCAGGAACAGAACCAGGGAGGAACCCTTATTTTATAAGTTACAGGTGGATAACGGAAAGGACAATCCAGGGTTCAGTCCTTATCTCCAGTTTGCACATCTCCCCAGTGCCTGCATGGGTTTTCCCATGTCAGTATTTACCCGTTTTGGTTCCATTGTCTCCATAATTTTGATCTAAGCCCAGAAAGCTGACATTCAAATTTAAACCCAGGGTTTAAATCAAGGATCATGGGGCAAATGGAACCAAAATGGCCATGAGAAAACCCATGCAGGCACTGGGGAAACTGGAGATGAGGACTTAACCCTTGCCTTTCTGCCAAAACAGTGACACTTATTATTTTTGGGCCAATATTATTGAGCTTTTAGTTCAGCCTAGTGCTCTCAGTTCACGTTTGGAGACGATACGGCTGTGTCATGGTCTTAACGGATGGATGAGGGTAGAGATTAAGCCTGTTTCCTGCTCCTGCTGGGAGCTACGGGGAGTCCTGAAACATGCTAATCGAGAACAGAAACCTCTCCTAAAGCTTATTAAAGCCCACATCTCACACAGCTGTAAAGCTTAACTCAAGGATGCATCACACCTCCGACACAGCCCTCGATCTCCAAGCAGAAATAAAAGATCTGTCTTTTTTCTGCTCCTTTTTTCATGCTCATTTTGTCCACAGTCACTTCAGACGAACTTCAGTCACGTTTTGTCCTATTGATATCGAAGGCGTAAATGTGAAGCCCTGTTTAAATACGTTTGCTACTATTACAGTAGCGTTGGATCAGCGTCCCGTTGAGAACTCACTCATAAGAGAACAGGAACTGAAAATTTGAAACCACCACGGGCGTTTTGAATAAACGTCGCGTTACGCTGAACTTCCCGGTTTATTAGCATGGTGGCTGGATCATCCCCCGACACAGAATGGGCACTGGAAACGCTCTACAGTCTCCTCCCAGCTTCTCACACTCAAGCATGTCTATTCCAAAGTGTGACCTTTATTTGAAAATCGCCACTCTGTTCTTTCTGTCGCTTGTGATCAATATGAATGATGGAAAACGCTTCCGTAAAAGAATTCGGAACCTGTAACAAGAGACTTTATTTGTGGGACAGAAAGAGGCTTTGTAGATAAAACGATCCTGTTTTAACTTGGCACAGATCCCTTTGGCATCACATTAGAGTGCAAAGCCTTTTCAGTCGTAGTAGAGCAGCTGCTCCTGAGAGGACGTTGTCTAGCACACATGTCTTTTTTTTCCTGAGATACAATCTGATTTAGCCCACACATCCATTTCCATTGCATACAAGGACGGTTGATTTATCTCCTGCTTAAGCACGTTAGAAATCAGGTTTAACGAGAGAAACACCGGAAATCGTACACATAAAAGGAGTTCCAGAAACGGATTCTTCTCTTTTACATTTAAATTTATTTATTAATAATATGCTTATCCACAGGCGCTACAGAACGCTGTAGACAGCTGTACAAGCGAACTTTAACGTAGGACCTTCTTATTTCAAGTGCAAACTACTTTTTGAGAAGCATTTTTTGATAAGGATTTGTGTGTTTCACAGGCTTTTATATTAAAAATCCTTAGGATTTAGGATCGTCTGTTAACTTCTAAAAGGCTTTTATGGGTTAAAAAAGCTCACATTTTAACTGAAATTCAAAACGTAGCTTTTAAATTCATCCTATAATTTCTATGGTTAGTAAAGTACGACCAGGGCCAATGAAAAAAATTGGTCGGATTTTGTAAATATATGTAAATGTTTTCAGTATAAAGTTGTTATAATTCAAGAATAAATTGGTAATATTTTAATAATAAAGTCAGAATATTTATAAAGTAAATTTGTAATATTTTAAGAATAAATTTGTCATATTTACAGGGTAAAGTCATAATATTTCGAGAGCAAATTAATAATATTTTAGATATAAAGTTGTAATATTTCAATAATAAAGTTGTAAAATTGTTATAAAGTCAATTTGTAATATTTAAAAAAAGTCATAGTATTTTAGTAATAAAGTTAGAATATTTAGAAAGTAAATTTGTAATATTTTAAGAATAAATTCGTAATATTTACAGGGTAAAGTCATAATATTTTGAGAGCAAATTAGTAATATTTTAGTAATGAAGTCGTAATATGTTAATAATAAAGGCATAACATTTAAAGAGTAAAGTCATAATATTTAAAGAGTAGATTTGTAATATTTAAGGAGTAAATTCATCATATTTAAAGAGTAAATTTGTAATATTTAAGGAGTAAATTCATAATATTTAAAGAGTATATTCGTATTATTTAAGTAGTATATTTGTAATATTTAAGAAGTAAATTCATCATATTTAAAGAGTAAATTTGTAATATTTAAAGAGTAAATTCATAATATTTAAAGAGTAAATTTGTAATATTTAAGGAGTAAATACGGAATATTTAAAGAGTAAATTCATAATATTGAAAGAGTAAATTTGTAATATTTAAGGAGTAAATTCGTCATATTTAAAGAGTAAATTTGGGAGAAGAGAGAACTGGTTTGTGTAGCACTAGCTAGGATTGATTTTTTTTAAGGCACTGTTAGCTGTTCACGTTTAGCTGACGTTACTCGTTTGATTTTGTCTAATGATCATCCAGACAGTGTGAACAGAAATGCTGTGTTGTATTTGAACTAGAGCAGACCTGGTTAATGTTTGTTTACTGAGTGTTGATGAGGTTTGATTTATTTTATTGACCCCCGAGTGCCTGTGGCTTTATCACTCGTTGCTCTGTGAGTCACCCGGGCCCCCTCAGGCCTGCTTTCATTTCAGCTGGGGGCCAAATAAAGTCGGCCAAGTGCACACGATCAATACGGCTCAATTTAGGACATACACAGTACAAGGAGACACAAACACACAGCAGGCTAAGATGAACAGAGACGTTGGAAGAGGTCATTGCTATGAACTCACACTGGTAACTCTGTATTTTCCAACTCGGAACTTCCTACTTCCTTCAACTGTTTGGTGCCAATGTCGAAAGCTGGTAGAGAAACTAGGGCTAGTTTTTGCCACAGTGTAAATGAAATATCCCATAAATAAATATCCCATAAAGAAATATCCCATAAATAAATATTCCATAAAAATGTCCCATAAAGAAATATCCCATAAAGGAATATCCCATAAAGGAATATCCCATACAAGGAATATCCCATAAAGAAATATCCCATAAAAATATCCCATAAAGAAATATCCCATTAAGAGATATCCCATAAAGAAATGTCCCATACAAGGAATATCCCATAAAGAAATATCCCATAAAAATATCCCATAAAGACATGTCCCATAAAGAAATATTCCATAAAGAAATATCCCATTAAGAGATATCCCATAAAGAAATGTCCCATAAAGAAATATTCCATAAAGAAATATCCCATTAAGAGATATCCCATAAAGAAATATCATATAAGGAAATATCATAATAAAGAAATATCCCATAATGAAATATTCCCTCATATTTGTGAGCAGTGTAGTTTACATTTCAGCAATAGAGCTCCACTGTTTTTATTACAGCCTCGGTATGTGCACACGCTTTAGCTCCAGCACGTGTTGCTGATCTTCTAAAGCAGTATAGCCCATGCTGAGAAGTTTGTTTTCTGTTAATCCCTGGATTCAGCTACAGCTCAGCTGGTGGAAAAAATATTAGGAACGAAAGCTCTGTAAGTGTTCTTAAGGTCTGATTGATCATTCATGTGTAGGGTTAGGGATCGAAACCTGGTTCTGATTCCACTCCAAAATTCAAGATCAGGGTATTTGTAGAAAACAGAATTTCGATTCCACTTACTGGGTCTTACTGTATGTAAGAAATAGTTTGTGTGCCAGGACCGGGGCGTCATCACATAGTTTTGTTAGAAATTTAGCCGAAGATGGACGCTCAAATGTGCTCAGAGGTTTCTCCCCACTCTGAGAGAGAAAAACGAAAAGGCTAAATGCAATATGTGTAAAACCTAAACAGGGCGAAACATCTAATGCAACATCATGACCTTGAGCCTCAGCAGTGTACTGGGTTCGATCGACTGAGCTTATCTAGCTGCAGATGCCCTTATCCAGAGCGACTTACAATTTATATGGTCTTACAATCAAAGCTATTGTGGTTTAAGGGTCTTGTTTAGGGACCCGACTGAGGCAGAAGTGGGATTTGAACCCTGGACCTTCTGGTCCATAGTCCAGTACCTTAACCACTAGGCTACCACAATCCCACACAGACACAGTCGTAGCATTAGAGAGCTCAACATGGCTTAATGCACTAAAACAATGACCTATTACATAAAGTAATATTGATACTGCTGAAATGATGAACTTGTGACCCAAAAGGAAAGGAAATCATTTTGACATTAAGCTTTTTCATCCCATTTAACCCTAAAATGCTTAACGTAAAAGTTCCTTACCCTGTGGGTCACAGGTTCATCGCTTCAGCAGTACAGATTACTTATGATCAGTAGTCATTTGTGTTTCTAGGTCTTTGCTTCAGTACATTAAGCCACATTTTTTACTTGTAGCCGCTTTAAATGGGAGGAAAAAGCTTAAAATGTGTAAATTTTAAAATGTAAAAATGATTGCTCGTGAAGAGAATGCAGAAACAAATAGCTTCAAATTTGGCACATTTTTCACCATCCTAGAATGGAAACTTGGAATCGTTAAAATGCAAACGTTACCCAGCCCTATTCTTTTATCCTCGAAACATTTTTGAAGTATCTTACGCATTAATTTAAAAAAAATTGATTTAAACATTTTTTACAACAATTAAAACAAACACCAACTATATTACAAATATATAAACAATACAACAAAATCATTTACAGATAAAAGAAATAAACAAAAAACAGCTAAATAGGATATACATATCAGATACATGCAAATATATCTATATAAAAATAAAAATATATATTAAAAAATGTATATATAAATTAATAAATTATATATAAATAACTAAAAAAGATAAATAAATAAACTAAATAAATAAATAAATAAACAAAAAAGTAAGGGTTAAGAAGTAAGGTGACTTGAGTCCCCTGAAGGTAACCGTGGTAGAGATTTAAATAATGATATAAACACCTATAAAAACTGTCAGATGAGACCAAACTTAATTTTCTCTAGATGTAAAAAGAACATGACATCTTGCAGCCAAAGTGAGTAAGAGGAGGAAAAACAAGATTTCCAACTAAGAATTATTCTTCTCCTTGCCAACAGGAGAGAGAAAGCAATGCTGTCCAGTTCTTTGGAGTTCCATTGGGATAAATCAAGAGGAACACCAAAAATAGCCAATTGGGGACATTGCTGTAACTGTTTACTAAACACTGATGAGAGGGAAGAGTATCTTACGTCATGATGATCTTTTTTATCCTAAACTTTGCTTATATATGTACAGCATTTTTTCTCTCTTTTCTCTCTGCCTAACCGAGCCACAAAACCGTTTTTAATGTTAATTCTCGCATTAAACTCACCCTCAAATGTAGCACAAAGAGATTTCTGTCTTTTTCCTCTTCCTATTTTTCACCAAATATCAAAAGCAGAAGCTGTCACAGATGATAGAGAGAGAGAGAGAGAGAGAGAGAAGCGCCACCTGGTCAGGGTTACATAAGCACCTCGGATGAACACCGACCGTGAAGAAGCCAGATCGTTATAAAACGGCACCGTCACGGCCCGTCGCGAGGGCCCTCTGAGGTCGTCTTCGCTGCGCCATTTCATTTGTTTAAAAGAGGTCGGTCACCTTCGCCGCAGCTGCACGCTAATTAAATGGGAATATGATTGATCCGCTGCTTTTCAGCAGTCACATGGCAATTAGGTTGAGTGGGTCGTACGTCGCTCCCTGTCCATCTATACCTTACGTTCTTTGGGGGGGCAGTATGTGACACTGAAATGAGAGTTAGTGGGGGGCAAACAGTGAGAAGAGAGTAGGTGTGTACGGATAATATTCACACACACACACACACACACACACACACACACACACACACAGACAGAGCCAGGCATGATGATGGAAATCCTTGTTAATCTTCCAGGCTGTGCTGCTTCTTACACTGGAGATCCAGGTCAGTAACAGACTGCATCTCTCCGTATTGATCTGGATTTGGAGCGCCTTCATTCTTTGCCCGCCCGTCCGTATGTCCTCTCTCTTTTTCTCTCTGAATATAAGCGAGTTTTTAGGTCATCCTAAGCAGGTGAATCACTCGCAAGTACTAATATTTTAATCACCGGGTCACTCTGGGATCACTGCACAAAGAGCTTCCAGCCCTGCACCCGACCACAAGCTTTAACCTTTCACCGTAACGCCGGGGCGCGCCCGTCATCTCAATCCTGCTCCACATGGTCATCCATTTCGCTGTCCCAGTTATGATGAGAGAACAAAAAAGCGAGGGTTCTTGGCAAACCGAGTAAAGTTTAAGTGTATGAGCTTCTATCGGAGCCAGCAGTTTGTTTCCCCGCCTTGTCAGCAACACGCCGTCCAATCATTTAACGATGATCAGGGTCGGTTTTTTAGTGTCGCTGTTATGAGCGTAAATTGTTTTAGAGAACAAATCTTCAAAAGTATTAAGGAAGTAAAATGGTCCCAAAAGGATCAGAATCTGAGCCAGCAATGCTCAGAACGGACTGTATTTACAAATTGCTCGGATGTTGAGTCCAATAAGGGTTGGGTGGCTGACCGATTAGGTACAGGTTGATCTCTTTGGCCAGGCTGATTGTGCTTTGGGGAGGGGAGGCCAGATGGGGAAACTGTCCTCTGGTGCTGCAATGAGGCACGTTTACACCTACTCCTGTTAATCCAGGGATAGGCGTCTGATCCCCCTAAAAATATGCAAAGCAGCTTTACAACAGTATACTATCCAAAAAAGACCAATCCCAGTTTGAGCAAGCCTATGGCGACAGTGGAAAGGAAAAACTCCCTTATGTAGGAGGAAGAAACCTTGAGAGGACCAAGACTCAGAAAAGTGACCCATCCTCCATGGGTGGCATGGATGTTACCTATAATAATTAGATTATTTTACTTAATTACAATGTAAAATAAGTCAAAGGTAGAATGATGTAACATCAGAAGTCAAACTTAGCTGGTTTCAAAGTGCTCCAATTTTTTGTCCGAATGCGGTGGCAGAAAAATTGTATAGAATAAAGGAAAGTTCAAACTATTGTGCTCTACAGCATTGAAAACAGCGAATCCTTGGAAAGTCCTTGATGGAATAATTCTCACGATTGCTGCTGGCGCCAAATTTCCAGCGGAAAAACGTGAAATAATCAGTTCACCGTGGTGTTTATCTACCATCAGATAAACTCGAGTGTCAGTCATTTTTGAGAGTGAAATCCAACACATGAGGATCTGCGGGTGACTGGTTGTTTAATGGGAAACGATAGCGGCTCGTAGTAAATCGTTTTACACAGCACATCCTGTTGGGAATTTTTGAGGCAACGCAAATTGTCACTTCGTTCCTCCACAGGGAGTGTTATGCACCACGGGCCCGGCGTATCTTCCACGCACGGGGCTTCCTAAAGCTTCTAACAAGCTCATGTGTAATAAAAGCTTGTATATTGGCTGAATTGTTTAAGGTCACACATAGGTGAGCAAACAAACTGTACAATCAGAATCTGCTGTCCCATGGTTCGCGTCATTTTGGATTTCTAGGGAGCTGGGGAGGTGCAGCGGGAGGTGCAGGGGCTAGACAAGCAACGAGGTACCTTGGCTCAGATCCCATTGTTGCCTTCCAACTAATAGGCATTTTCGCACCAAACAGTACCCAGCATGGAGGTCTCTCGAGAACTACATTTGTTCTTTAAGGTCCTTTTTTGTTTTGCATTCGCACCGCCGGTCTTATACTGCACAGATTGGGTGACTCAACATCACGTAGGCTCAGTAAAGCCAGGGCTTCACCCTTGGTCTTTTGGTTTGCGTTCTGTTCTGTTGGTTACACAGCTAAGTCTTAATAAACAGATGCTTACGTCTCACCAGCATAGCAATCACCGCATACTCACACCACTCAGGGTTCCTCTGCGCTGAAAAAAAGCCCCTAACCTGAAGTAGGAGCTACAGAAGTATACACTCTATACACTGCATTCTAAGAACTACTGTGGTCCCCAGATCCTGCGGTGCGAATAGGCGGAAAAAGGCGGCCCAGATGTAAGAACTATGAAAAAGTGCGAATGCTACTCATGATTGGCCCTGTGTCTGAGGGAGGGGACGTGAGTTCATTGACACGTCTGCACTAGGTGAATCCCAGATTAAGATCCCGGGGCCCGGGTTAAAACAGATGAAATGCTATTTTTATGTTAATAAGAGCTGATTTATCTGATTCTGATTTAAGTTACATTTTAAGAGGTTTGCTATTAGCTTTAAAAAAGGAACGTCTATAACACTATGCAGGGCTATACATGGAGATTTAGTGTGTGTGTGTGTGTGTGTGTGTGTGTGTGTGTGTGTGTGTGTGTGTTTTTGCTGTTTAAATGCCACTATGGCACAGCAGCGAGCCAAAAACCAGTAAGCACATTTAATCACAGTTAAGCCTGACAGTTGACGTTACCAATCTGTTCTTAAAATGAGTTCCTCTATCTTTCTCTCTATCTCTCTCTCTCTCTCTCTCTCTCTCACGCTGTTCTTCGCACGTCTCCCTGGTCCTTGCTATTTTGTTTTAAAGCTTGGTCCGCTCTCTCTCTAAACTTCCTACGCGTAATGACGGTTCGTGGAGTAATTCTTGCTGAGATCCTGCAGCTTAGCTGCAGATTCGCCGCTCCCTCACTCCTGCATTTGATTGCACTTTGCCTTAAATGCTCGGCGTGGATCAGAGCAACCCCGCATTAACGGAGTCCTCTGAGGACTTCTTCTCGTTACCCCCCCCCCCCCATTTATCGTGGATAAATAAAATTAGAACGTTGGCTGATCACGCCGCGAGCACTCTATATGATCAGAGTGCGAATGGGGCCACGTTTAGATCCTCTTTAGACTGGCCGATATCAGCCAGGTATTACTCAGTCATTAGCAGCACAGCTGGACCACATCTGGAGACATTACATCAGGAGCAAACCCCCTCCCAGTAGATCAGAACCGAAAGTCGTCCCACTTTTATGTCCTCATTAGGAACTGTGTGTGATTTGAGAGTGTGTAAGGTGGTGTAATAGACGTGTGTGTGTGTGTGTGTGTGTGATCGTTAGGGATACTGATTTAGGCTGTTTGAATGTATTTATAATGAACATCAAAGACTTTGTATTGGATGGTGCTCCTTTGTAGTACGGAGCATCTGAAAGCTTTGATCAAGCAACACGTTTTATAAAAAACAAAACCCCCAAAAAAACTCCACCTGCATATGTTAGAAAACGTTCCTATTCTGTCTGTTTGCTCATTTGAGAGGCTGGACTGTCAGGCAGGCGACTTATAAGAACATAGAATTCAACTTAGTTGCCTAGTGGAAGATCGAACACTTTAGGAGGTGAGAGTGGTATTTTACTGAGTTGATCGATGGGGTGTTTTTATTGGGTTTTAGAATCATTTAAGATATATTAAACTGAATAGTCTTTTAGCAAAAGAAGAACTGAAGCTTATATAAGCGCAGTAGAGATTTAACATAATGAGGTAGTGAATCAAGTCGTGCTAAGGCAGATAATTAAGAGGTGTTTACTTGAAATTGATAATTGAAAGGTGTTTGTCAGGTAGAGAATTGTTAGGTGTTTATGTAAGGTAGAGAATTGTCAGGTGTTTATGTGAGGTAAAGAATTGTTAGGTGTTTATGTGAGGTAGAGAATTGTTAGGTGTTTATGTGAGGTAGAGAATTGTTAGGTGTTTATGTGAGGTAGAGAATTGTCAGGTGTTTATGTGAGGTAGAGAATTGTTAGGTGTTTACATGAGGTAGAGAATTGTTAGGTGTTTACGTGAGGTAGAGAATTGTTAGGTGTTTACGTGAGGTAGAGAATTGTTAGGTGTTTATGTGAGGTAGAGAATTGTCAGGTGTTTACGTGAGGTAGAGAATTGTTAGGTGTTTACATGAGGTAGAGAATTGTTAGGTGTTTACGTGAGGTAGAGAATTGTAAGGTGTTTACGTGAGGTAATTAATTGTTAGATGTTTAAGTGAGGTAGAGAATTGTAAGGTGTTTACGTAAGGTAATTAATTGTTAGGTGTTTATCTGAGATACAGAACTGTCAGGTGTTTACATGAGGTTAAGAATCATTGTGCATTTCAGGAAGCCTTAAGGTGGACATGTGAGGCAGAGAATCAGGGTTTGTCGTACTGTGTTTAAAAATCACAGTTTACTTTGTTAGTTTAGTGAATCGAGGTGTGTTATCACAGCAGAGATTCAACTTGTGTTTGACTGGCGTACAAAACTGAGGAGTGTTTGAGCCAGGTAGAGAATGTGAGAGTGTTTTGATGAGGTGTTTGATAAAGGAGGCAGAGTGTAACCCAACAAAAGTGACCTTATTAATGCCATAGAAAGTGGACTAGTTGAAACGAGCCAGCCCAGCTGACCTCTTAGTTTTGTGTGTGTGTGTGTGTGTGTGTGTGTGTGTGCTCCACCCTTGATCACTTCCCTGCACACACACTCCTGAGGCTGTAGCACCAGATCTCTGGCCACTAAATAGTTGTGATGACCTACATTCAGCTGCTAAAGCTTCCTTCAATCTGGAGCTCTGATTCCTACCTGCGCACGCACACACACACACACACACACACACACACACACACACACGCACACCCACAATGCACACACACCTTCAAGAGCCAACCTTTTTAGCTATTGCTCAGTAATAAAAAATAGAAATAAAACCTTTGTTCTTTTTTCTGTCCGACCCGAGTTTATTCTTGTCTTCTCGCCTTGTGACCTGACATTTGTCTCTGTTCCTGACAAAATATGTTTATATATAATAATAAGATCCTCCCGAGCCTGCGTTTAAGCGACACAACGTACCTTTTAAAATTTAGCCTTTAAAAGTCAAAAGAAAACTTCAGCAGCTTATCTGGGTCAACCTGAAACAGGAACATCACTTGCTGATGTGATTCCGTTCTGTCCTGCAGCAGGGTTGCAGTGACGTAGAGCCACTTCTTGACTGCACGACCCATCACGCCGTTCAGAACTGGAGCCGAAGTTGTTCATGAAGTCATTTTTTAACACACAAAAGTCTTGGGCCACCATTAGATTTATTGTTTTGTGTTTGTGATATAATGACATTGACGGCCAGATCCAAAAAGTAGAAATTTGTGGCTGTATTATCCTCTTTTTCACTGATCGTCATTATTATTATGCAAAATGAATATGAGGCGATTAAAAAAAGAAGCGTTTGATTTGGTTTCATTGAACAAGATGATCAGAAAAGCAAATGAAACGTCAAAGTAAGTTGTTTGATACGCAAATGAGATCCCAAACTCAATTATGGTGATTGAGTAGAAAGTGATATACAGTCGATTCCGGTTAATGGGACCACATCGGGACGCGATCGTTTTGGTCCTAATAACCGGTTGGTCCGATTAAACGAACATGCCCTATGTTACAAGACGGGACGTGCTATGTA
>JAUZSU010126609.1:0-17359 GCA_034780255.1 Parotocinclus maculicauda | reverse complement strand
TTTAATCGGACCAGCAGGTTATTAGGACCAAAACGATCGCGTCCCGATGTGGTCCCATTAACCGGAATCGACTGTATCTCTTAAATCATGTGGCACACTATTCACCGCATTCTGAGCATGTTATAGAGTGTCAATACGCCACAAACCATCAGACAGCTTGTGGAACTTACACTATATCTTCCAATGCTAAAGTGAATTGGCTCTTATACAGACAAACAGTGGTTACGCTACTTATTATTATTATTTTTTAATTCTGTAAAGCACTTTGAATTGGCTCGTGTATGAATGGTGCTATACAAATAAACTTGCCTTGCCTTATTTGGTTAGCCAGTATAGTTTGATTTTTGAAATATCTGTTTCTACTGAATTTCTTGTATTTTATTCTCTTACATTAAACAGAAATGCTAAGAGCAGCAACGTGAGCAAGAGTAGAGTGGAGAGTAAAGGGGTTTCCCGTAATGCGATTTCCGGCATTGTAATAAATTAAATAAATAATGGGAAAGATTGTCAAGACCAACAGACAACTAATAGCATTCCATATTGGTCAAAGAGTGCAAGGCAGCTCGGTTCAAGCAACAGTTCTCAAAACTGATCTTCTGCTGCTCTTGAGCCTGGTCTATTTACCGCCACTATTTACAAGCGATCAAATGACTTGATTTTACAGCCCTCTTACATACTCGGTGTTAGCCTCCCTCCAGGTCCATATCTGTATAAACCTGTCAAACTCTATATCTCAGTAACCCAGTGTTGGATGTCCAGGAAATTCTCAACTGAGCATTTAACCTCTTTACATTGTTTGTCTTAGCCAAAGCTACACGGTGTCTCATAAACGTGCACAGAAAAGAAAACCACCTGCATTGTAAAGCAAATTCCATACAACTAGTGAGAGCAAAATGCTGTTGTTTTTTTTTATCATTTAAGCACTGGGACACATCAGGTAGACTCTAGAGACCTGACTTAAGGGCAGAGTCAAAAGTGGATTTTCATGTGGCTTGTGGTGTTTATTACACCCAATGTGATTATTACACCCAATAAGAACAAGTGAAAAAAAAAAAGCTTTCCTCCTACGGTTAACCCACAAACCAATAAAGGTCATTTCCACTCCACACCTCAATAGTTTCCTCCCGCGGTGCAGTGCTGGTTTCTGATGGAGTGGGTGCACTCAGTACAGGTGTGAAAAGGAGCCTCAGTTAGCCATTTATTTTGGGCACTGCCAGTTCGGCGAGTTATTTTTAGTCATGAACAGCTCAATGTTGTGCTGTATTTCCTTGGCAGTGCACGGAGACGGACAGGCCAGCTTTGGACACCGCTATGGCTGTGCACTTAGGTGTTTGAGCCTGATTCCTCCTGGTTCATAGTTTGTACCCTAGTTTGACTTCGGTATTGGCTTTCTTCCTAATTTAATATCTGTATTTGCAATTTTTGCAATGTATTATCAAATCAATACCTTAGAAATCTCTCGTCTCCTGTCTATGTTACAGACCAGTCACCATGTTCAACAGCTGGGGAAAGGTAATGGAGTTTGTCCAGACGTAATCCTGTCCAGATGTGGAAGAGTGCACAAGACAACTCGTCAGCCCATACGCCTTCCTTCCACCCTTCTGTCCAGATTTGACCAGATTAAGCATTTTTGCATAATGCCTTCAGTTTCCGAGAGCCAGCTCAGTCATTATTCATTAACGTCCGTGAAGCTTTGGACTGACAAAATTTATTATGGCTGCATTAAAAGGGTGTGAATGGTTGTTTTGGAGATCATTTTGTTAATGGCTTAAACCCGAGCAACATCTTCCAGCCATGGATTAAAACCAAATAATTAAATGTACATATTTATTTCCCTAAATACAGAAGTAATGAAAACTTGATTTGTGAGATCATAATCTGTCCTTCACTGTCACCTGTTGATCTAAGTAAACATTCCCAAAGTTTGGCTTCACCAGACGTAGGTATGTATGTGCAAGAGGGCAGTTAGTGACCTTCTTTCAGTATTGTCGTGAAAAATAAAAAAGGAAAAAGGAAATGAAAATTGTGGAGTATTTGGTGTGAGCTCCCCTTACACTTTAGCGAAAGCAGCATCTAGCAGCTTTATCTGGATAGCAAGTTCCCCTTCTACACTCCAGAAATGACTGATCAGGATTATTTATGTCTAATCTTGATTTATACTTGAGTTTTATATTCTCCATTTTATTATGCCATTCATAATATTTTAATGCTTTTATTTGATCGGTATATAAATTATTATCTTTGATTGATCTTTTATTTGTTATAGTTTCTGAAACATGTTCCCAAGCAGTCCGGGTCCCTTTTTAGGTCTTGGTCTTAAAAATGTTTCTTCCTTTAGGGACTTTGTCCTTGCCACTGCCACTATATTTGTACAGCTGCTTTGAGACAATGCTTAGTTGTAAAACTTGCCATGGAAATAAAATTGGCATGACTAGTTTGCTACGTTATCAAAAGAGCCACCAGTGTCTCACCATAACATAATGGCTAATAATATGGATTAAATAAACAAAGCTCATTTACGTGTTTACTTCAGAGTGTGATGTTTTACACGTCACAACAACAAGGTCTTCGTTTATTGCAGTTTCTGAGGGAAGATCTTGGCCGCAGGTATTATATTAGCTAGTCTGAATTGCTGTTCTAATCAGTGGCGTGTGCTGCTAGGAAGCGCGGGCAGTAAGAAACAGCAAGAGTGGGCAGAGCTCCTGTTCTGCGTTTGACAACAATCTGGCACCCTAACTTATGGCACCTCGCAGACCCACCGCATTGAGTTTGTTCAGGCTGCGTTTCTACGTGCTGCTCTAGACGCCGTAGTAGTGGCTCACGGGAAAGCCCTCGCGAATGCCAGCTTCTCCTCGGCAGTTAAAAGCCATCTTATGATGTCGAGCCTGGTGGAAAATCTGAGGGGGGTTGATGTGTGTAGGATCAGTAGTTCTGTGCTGCAGATGGCAAACGCTGTGCCGAGCTGGAAACGGAATCCAGGAAAGCAAAACCCAGAATGTGCCATGATAAATTTCATGTGGCATAAAGGCAACTATACGGGCTCGAAGGTTGAGATTCATAAATAACACGGTCGCACGTAAGCTCTGGGCCTTTTTTCCTGGATGATAATTGATACATAGCCTACTTTAGCGTCAGTTTAACTGCGTTACACTTCTCCAAGCTCTGTCGGGTATCACGTTAACCAATATTGACATAGATGAGGATTACTTGGGAGAAATTACCCACGCTCTACTTGGTGGTCCATATGTGTTAGACAAGCTGACACCAAATGAATCTTTATAATTAGACTCTTGCTCCCTTTTTTCGGTGACACATGAGCGCTCGAGGAATCCGATATCATAGGATAACAGGACAACTCGACTGGTGACAGATTTGCAGGGAAAAACGTCTACTCATCAACATTTCGTCTTCCAAATTAGGCATGTGATTTAATGAAAACGCCACGGAGCATTACGGGGTAACCCAAAAAAACATTATCAGTGACTCAGAAAATGGGTGAAGCGATAAAAACGAGCCTGTCGATAAAGCAAGGAATTTGGAGCTGAGCTTTTCGAGGAACACCTACTTTTAGAGTACTTTTGTTCGGTCCCGATCAGGCTAATTATCTAGTTTTTGTTGCGTTCTACACTAAATGGATTGAGACTGCCATCTGAGGGATTTCTTGCTATTTATATAATGGAGGGTTCTCCCAATTCAATCTGAGTGCAAGCCTGGTCTGTGAGGCAACATGTGACAGCCAGATATTACCACATGCACTGGAATGAGAACATCTGTAACCTGGCAGCTAGAAACATTTCAAACAAAAGACATACTCTACGCAATATTCCTGTTCCCCATCTGCGATAAACCACCAGCGTCTTACCATCGTTTTCCTCTCTAGGGTTTCGCCAACTCTTTAACTAAAAGAGGTGTGCAATTTAGATGGAGTCTGCGGGAGCCAATTGAAGCATTTCACCAGCTGTTACAAATAATAATGAGGCTCCAGCTCCAGTTTTCTTTTGCTGACCAACCAATTGGTCTCAAATTCTGTTGTCCATTTCCCATACTGTACAGTAGTGGAGGAGTGCTTTACTGTCTAACATAAAAGATCTTTGACATGGAGGGATGATGCTTAAAATCAGACTGTCAGTAGTTGGTCAGACTCCATGGTGTGTATAGAACATGGTTGGGAAAAATAATTTAGGTTGGCAAAAATACGAAACGCAAACACGTCTTCCTACTGTTGACTGTATCTAACGCTGACCTAACAAAGGTCGTGCTCAGGCCTTAAAAGAACATCAAGCCATGAGACATGGTCCCTCAGTAGCTAATGCACCGTATTGGTCCAACCAAGACTGGGCTGTAAACAAATACAAGTGAACGGAGGATCTGCATTATTTCTGGTTTAAAAGCACAATAACCTATGTTTTTTTAATGATTTTAATATGCTGTTTTTATATTTAAGGGGCTTTGACTTACGTGGAGTACTATTTTTGTCTCCTGTTACTTCAAGTCCTGACAAAGTGGTTTCTGTATGAGCATTAGTCAAGCTATAGCTAACGTGGTTTAGAATAATTCACTGCCATCAGAAACTGTAACGACTCACATTTGTCAAGCAAGGATCTAGATTATTTTCCTTGGTCAATATGGCTATAAACATTCTTTTATAATTTAATGTACGATGTGTAGAAAGGTTTTTTATTCTGTGGAAATGTTTTTGTCTGCATCCCCTTTAGTTGAGCTTTTCTTTTGCTCGGAGTTCTTATAATTGACCTTCACTGGGAAATATTTAACAAAATCAAATAGTCAGTCTGCTGTCTGTGTTTATAACACTGATAAGATACAGATCTACTCAAAGCCAATATACACTACAGCACAGCAATAAAGCTTTGTTATTAGTCTACAAATACAGTAAGATACAATCTAGTGACTGATATAATTAATTAAATAATAGATTAACAATAGTAAAGTGTCCATGCCTACTTGTGCTACATATGCTATTTGGCCATTGCCAATCTTTATTATTGTTGCTTTAAAATATTGTATTGTTAATTACTAGACTAAATTTATGCATCTTTTCCGGTGCAGTCTTTGGAGGAGTTCCCTAAACCATTATGGGGACGACGTTGATGCATGACCTAGCAGCAAATGTGGCGTCTAGGTATATGAGCCTATGTATATGGTTAAAAAAAAAGCTAAACAGATAGCTGGATTGTACTGGGTGGCATCAGGAGCAGGTTATTGCCCACTGACTAATCTAGCTGGTGTTGATTGATTAATTATCCACGATTGTCAGATGCAAGTATATTAAACTAGCCCTTGACATTGGAGATCAGGCCCGAGAGGTAACAAAGCCACCTGACAGATATGTATCATATTTCTGTACCACATACTGTACATTAATCGCCTGAACTGGATCTGGAAAGGCCATGGACGAAGCAAATCTGTCACACGAAACAGACTGACAGAATGACACCCTTTAAATACACTGCTCACAAACATTAGCTAATTAAAAATCCCATTACTTTTGTGAGCAGAGTATTAGGGAGGTAATTACTACTACGTGCTACTATGTTTAATCCAATAAGCAAATAGTTGTGCTCTTTTATTGAGACACTTTATAGGTATACTGTAAAGTATATGTTAGCTGTTTCCCCAAGTGTGTGGCCCAGTTTCCATTTGTTCTACTTTTCTATACTTAATACTCAACCAGAGTTCATTCACCTTCCTAAATCATCATGTAGATTTGCACGATATTTAGCAGTCGAAAGTCAGTTCAAGAAGACATTAAAACAAGGCAAGCTATCACTGCTGCGCTACAGAACAGCAGGGGCGACCTCGTGTGGTCGCCTTTTGTTATTGGCGATGAGCAGGCATGACATTTTGCCTAGTTTTCCTACTTTTCTGCTAGAAAGTGTTTAAATTACAAGGGGAAAATATTGTATTATAAATAGGGCATTTACAGTGGCAGGTTACGTTTTTATAATAAACCCCAGAAACTTATATACTGTGATAGGATCAGTAATCAGTGACACTTCCATTTAATCAGCTCTTCAGGGCTTTCTTGTCCTGTACTAGGGGTAAGGGTGAACACAAAAGCAGAACTGAGAGCATGCTGGGTCTTCTAGTAAGTAAAATAAAATAAAAAAATTATCAATCAGGAAGCAGAGGATCAGGTGGGATAACTTGCTTAATATGGGGCCTAATCTCCAGCACAGGGCATGAGGGGGGAAACAATCTAAGTCAGGACACACACACACACACACACACACACACACACACACACATACACATACTTAGTCCTAGTCAACTAACAAACACTGGGGTACATTAGAGATACTAGCTGACTCGATGCACTTCTTTAGAATGTGGAAGGATATGCAATTGTGTTTCACTGCAACAATAAAATTTTCATATTATACAGAACAAAACCCTTATCACATAAAAAATTGTTATCACACAAATATAAAGTACATTTTGAGCATGAAATAGTAGACGAGCAAAAAGCAAAAATGGCATGCACTATATATAAAGGTCACAGGAAACGAAACTTTTTGCCTTTAACATTGACTGGTGTTATTTACACTAGGTCGTTTCATGCATTTTGATCATCAGAACTGATGCTAAGCCACACAGAAATGTGAGATGCATTATAGTCACATATAAAACAAGTCTAAATGGATCTTTCTCTCCAACCACAAAAAGCCACTCAATACCATGTCCAATAAATAAAATGTCCAACCATGGATGGAAGAACAAGTATTTTTGCCAAAAATTTAGACAGATACTACTTGCAACTACTTAGCTCTGTTTTTTTTTTTTTAATAAAAAAACTAAGGAAGCAGATACTCCAGAGCCATGAGTTACACATGAGGATCACAGCAATCGGATTTCAACCTGGCTTCTAAGTGGTTAAAATATTTTTGGGATAAAGACCAACTGATTGCAGTCCGTTTGATTAAAGTCTATTTCAAATCAAATCTCAAGCCATGTTCCTCAACCCCAACACAGTCCCAAAGCCTGTCGAATCAATCTGATTAAACAGTGATGATTTAGTAAGATATTTAAGTGTTGCTTAGGCAAAAGTCTGGACCCTGAATGACCAAAAGGTAAAACTCCATTAGATGCTTAAGGGAGAAACCTTCAGATAATTAAGAGGGGATTAAGTCCCTAGGGCTCTTTGTGTATTGCAATAGAAGGGAGATTGTGTCGTATTAAGTATATAACACGAGATATTCAGGGTAACGTTGAGAATAAGAGGTTTAACAAAATTAAAACGTTAAATATGTTTAGAGTTTAAGTAAGGCTGCTCTGCCTGATCCTATCCTATCAGGTGGTGCCACGTAAAGCCACAGAGCACTAATTACAGTTCTATGTTTTGAGAAAGTTTGTTATTGACTTCGAATGTGTTATTGAGTATTAAAGGAAAATAGATTATTATTTATGGAAAATGATTATTGTTTCCATGGTCTATCCGAGCCCTGGAGGTGGCGGTGATGCACTATCCATAGCGGTTAAGCTCTAAAACAGAAGAAGAAGGATATTTTGAGCTTATGTTGCTCTTTGGATGCAGAATAAACTGTAATTTATCGTTATATTCTCCTGCACCGTGTCCTCTTCGCCTGGCGGTAGGAATTACGGTGGTTTTCGTGCTACATACAAACCTTATTAAAACGATTAACGTTATCTAACGCTACTAAGCAACTCGATTATTTTTGATTACATAGCTAGCATACATGTTGTTTATGTATTACTTATTTTGGTTAAATGTATCATTATTGTATATTTTGTTTGAAAAGGAACTCGTTTTTGTCGCGAGATAACCTACCGGCTAACAAACAGTAAACCGATAAGCGTGTTTTATCTCCGTGTAAACATTTGTGTTTTTTTCGTAACCACACGTTAATATAACGGTATAGACACCGATTACAGGTTATCGGTAATGCCGTATGTGTTCTAGCTCTAACTGGACTTTAAAAAACGAGCATAATAGAGCCATACCTGCCGTCCACGCGCTTCATTAGTATCATTCTGTCTGGTTTGAATTGAGGGTGAATTCATTGGGTTGTACCACAATCCATTAGGGTTACCATTACCTGTAGATACACTGGTATTATTGTGGCACAAGTTGGCACGAACACTGCCCCATAGTTTTACTCCAGTTTGCAGAGAAAATATGTAATTTGTTTCCAACAAAAATTCTTTTAACCAGTTTGTTTATCCAAACTTTTGAATGACTGCACTTACATTTACAGCATTTAGCAGACACCCTTATCCAGAGCGACACACAACTCATACAGTCTTACAATTCAAGCAATGGTGGGTGAAGGGCCTTGCTCAAGGACCCAACTGTGGCAGCTTTGGCAGAGGTGGGATTTAAACCCTGGACCATCAGGTCCATTCAGGTCTAGAGTCTAGTACCTTAACTGTTAGGCTACCATAGTCCTATCTTTATACTAGGTTGTTAGTTTGTTTGGTTTAAGTCGCTTTAGTTTTAACTAGGTTAAGTATACAAGACCCATCTTTTGCTTACCTGTAATACTCTAAGCTGGTGGACCATGAAAACAAGTCAATAATGCAATCATAAATGCACTGTAATGCTGCACCATCATCTTATCACTGTTGCCTCACACCGGAGATCAATAGTCATCTCTGGTGTATACAGTGCTCAAGAGGACAACTGAATTGCGTTGTCTGGTTCGACCATATGACCTGTCTGCTCTGCATCTAGTCGCAAGTGTTAACATGGACTTGAGCTAGCCAGATAAGAAATGATGTGTGAGATAGAATTGGGATGTGTTCATTTAAACTTGTGGGATGGTTGATTTACCCTAGTAAAAGCCAGATAGCTACCGAGATGGAGTCTGGCAGCCGGAAAGACAAGGCAAAGCAGAAGGAGACTCCTACACGAGTCGACCGAGCCAAGCAGAAATCGGCTCAGCAGGAGCTCAAGCAGAGACAGAGAGCTGAGGTAATAAGAAATTGCGTGCACAGCGCACATCTCGGGCAGACATTTGTGGTTTTGGCTTTTGAACTTTGAGAAACTGTGAATGAGCAGCAGATTTCTAATTGTGTTGCAGATCTACGCCCTGAACAAAGTCATGACGGAGCTTGAGCAGCGCCACTTTGAGGCCTTTTGCAAGCAGAAGCAGTCGCAAGGGGAATGAAGATGACGTGTTTCGGTTGCTGCGACTAGCAGCGCCCAGCTGGCCGTGACTTGTATATGCAAACGTGGCTTCATCGTTGAGTGGGCCAACACCGGATGGTAGAATGAACAATTTGCATAACAACAGAAGGACTGTGATTAAAGAGCAGTAAGGGAAAGAAAGAGAGAGTTTTGTTGTGTACCTGGTATCTGGATTCACAAAGGATCTTGTATCAGGCATTTAAGAATGTGCTTTTAAAGGATTAACTGGAACCCCACACTGATGCTGCATTCCAAGGGGCAAAAATTAGGGCATATTTCATTATGAAGCATCTCCTAATTGTTATGAGCAGTATAGGTAATGTCAGCATGAGCTACTGACTGTTCAGGTTATTCAATATAACTGTCAAACCATGGGATCAATACCCCTTATAACCCCCCTGCTATTATATGAGAGGTACAGGTATGCACCGGTTAACAAAACAGGCTGTTGACCAAGATGGACCAGACATTACGATAGTCACGTAGTCTTAGTAGTCTCTTTACATTTACATCTACGGCATTTAGCAGACACCCTTATCCAGAGCGACTTACAACTGATACAGTCTTACAATTCAAGCAATCGTAGGTTAAGGGTCTTGCTCAAGGGCCCCAACTTGGCAGAAGTGGGATTTGAACCCTGGACCTTCAGGTCCAGAGGCCAGTACCTTAACCGCTAGGCTACCACAGTACTTAGGCTGCTACAATATAAATATTAGGGATTTCCTGAACATGACAATAATCCCTCCCCAGAGTGTCACTCAAAAAAAGATTAATAAACTGCTTTTCCACCTACATTATGAATGAAGGTGTTTTGTGTGTGGATGGAAAGAGAAATGTTTTAATAATGCATCTCGAGTTTCCCAAAGCAGCATGCAGCTGCCAAGAGGAAATGACGAAGGCATCATCAGAGCCCTCACTCGCGCCTTAACGCCTCGTCTGTGTCAGGAAGCGCTTCGTTTTGACAGAGGGCTCTTGGGTTGAAGGTTCGGCACACTTTGGTGTTGGCAAATTTTTTAAGGGTTGCATCACCGTGTGCTGTGTAGAAGGTTTCATTCAATATGTATTTAACATCACGACAGCTGTGTGTGACAGGAGGTAGACACGGGGGCAATTTAGAGCGACCAATTAACCCACAAGTGCTCGGGCTGGAAGATTGTATCTGTAGCAAGTAAACAAGCATGTGAAGTGCAATTCGAGATGATCAGACAAATCAACTTTATTCAATCTGGTTTTCTGTTCCTATCCCACAATTCATGATTTAGTGTTTGAACATGATAAAGTTAGGCTTTTAGTTGAGGTGAAAGCAAAGCACACTACATTAGCAGAGGTAGTTACTAGTATATGTGATATGAATATGAATGCAAAGCTGGCATTGTTTCGAGTTCATGCAGTTTATAATAACCTCATCTCCAACAGTATAATTTTCAGGTTTGCTTCTCCCTTAAGAGCTAATGAAAGTATGATGCATCGTCCTAACTGGGCTGCTACAAACACACATGATAATACAGCAGGTGAATCTGGTCCTCTGCAGTAAGCTTTTAGAGGTCTACAGTTACAGAGCTTCCAGTGACTCGCACTCCAAACCACCCATCCCAGTATTTGGTGTCTTTGCCTCCATGTTCAAAGGAGATGTAGCGCAGACCGGGGTCGTAGTCTGAAAACGTGTGGGTAATCTGTAAAGAGGCGAATAATCTCAGTAAGTCATCGACTGGCAATCATTTGTATAGTAACCAAACAAGATAGTTTAATATTTATGAGTTTTCAGCCCAGTGATAAACATAAAACAAAAATGTCGTTGATTGCAAAAAAGGTTCTGCTCTGCTCTCACTCTCCCTATTAAAGATACTGTTTAATCGGCATAGACGTGGTCCAGCAGCAGTTATTGTTAAATTGTGGAACGTTAGATGGGAGAATTATAATCGCTGTCCATGTGACAAATAGGTTTTTTTTGTCCACGTTTCAAAAACGAATGAAAATGCAAAGAAGAAAATAAATAAACCTTTGCTTTTGGCTCAGTGTGATCACCATTTTGGCCTGGTTTCAACTATAGATCTCAAGATTGATCTGTAAAGAAGGGTTGGTATCATTTGAATTGGACTGATTCTGGTTCTTATCAATTATAAGAAGTATTGAAGTATCGATTCCAAATTTCTATTGGAATCAGAACTCCAGTCCAGATGCAGCTTTAAGCTTTGCAAGTTTGCGTACCCTAATAAAAATATGTTTTGTTCTTAAAATGGATGGGAAACGATCATTTAAAATGGTATTTAAATTAGTCAGATTTGCCACCAAAAAAAGATAAATTGCCTGAAAAATTGACTGTAAAAAAAGTATAACATCATTATTTATTTGGTGTAAATGTAGTTGTGAAGATATACAGCTTTGAAAAAAAATGAACCCTGCTAAATGATCAGTTTCTCTGATTTTGCTATTTTGTAGGTTCTGTATGTGTTTGAGTGAAAAGAATTTTTTTTGTTCTATAAATTACCAACAAATTACAATTAAAAATAATTTTCACAGCAATTGCAAGTGCCTTATTTGCAATAAATGACAACTAGTCAAAATAAAGCAGATGCAGTGTATTTAGTAATACAAAAAATAATAATGTAAAGAAAAGTTTATATACATTCACAAAACAAGGAAGGTTTAGAAATCAATATTTCAATCCCAGCTTTCATGTATCTTGTGCTTTAGGTCAGTAAATCAGATCTGGTTCAGATGATCCTTATCAGTAAGTTATTAAATAGAATCAGGTGTGTGTGTGCTGGAGTTTATCAGATACTGCAGTGGAATTACCTAACATTAGCTTTACATGTAGAGATACTATATAGCTATATTTTATTTAATTGGGCATCAACAATACTAATACTAATAATAATATCCTTATTAAACCACATGAAGTACATTTAATGATTTAATAAACCGTATCATGGATTCCCTATACCCGTCTCAGCAGTGTGTAAATTGCATGACTGCAGCATAGGCTGAGCTGTATGATTTATCATTATATTTAGTATGTGAAATTTTGACAATGGCAGCTGAAGACGTGAGCTTTAGATCGGCCCAGTCAGGGGTGAAGATACATATATAACTATGTGCACAGTAAATAATGATGCTACTGTCATAAGATATTTCATTCTGTTCTCATTGTGGCCTAAGATGGCTATGGGTTATGGGACTAGCAGACATTTATAGTAAAGAAACCTTATTTCAACAGTGTAAATAATAAGGTCAGTGAGCAAAGTAGACGTTCAGTGTACGAACGCTAAATATAAACAAACACTACTTGGTTTCATTGTCTAAGACTGTATGTTCCACCAGTCTAAACAGAACTTTAAAGCATGACATTATTGCCTCACCCAAAATCCTTAATATTGTGCCATGACTCAAGAATATCCCTGGTAAAACTCTATTAATATGTGGCTTAGTAGTCATGAAACACATTGAGGAAAGTGCAGGTGTACATACAACATCCTTTCCTCCTACCAATTAGCTCCCAGCATTTGTAAAGTGGACTTGCCTTGAAGTCGGCCCTTGACACAGCAGCATAGATAGACTACATTCGGCACACTTTTTATCCAGTGTCTGCCAGTGATACTGTAATACATGCAAATGAAATGTAAATTTTATAAAAAAAAGAACTGCTTGCATCAGGGACCATAATGCTAAAAGGTTACCGGAAAGGCAGCATCAACGTACATGCTGACAGGTTGCTAAAAATTCTTCATCTTCTGTCCCCTGCCCCCGTTAAGGCCTCGCTACAAAGCGAGCTGGCCAGCTCAGACAAACAGACCTGGCTCTAATTTGACACCAGTGCCACATTCTACTCGTTCTTCTTGAGCGCTCATACTGGGACACTTTAGAGAGACCTTTAGAGGTAACCTCTGGAGTTGTGAGGGGACAGTACTAACCAGGTGCACGACTGTGCCACTCGGATGCTGAAAAGGATTAAAAGTGACAGTTTTAACCCCAATTCATAGATCAGAGTCAGAAATAAAAGGATATACAAGACACAAGGGATCTTGGCAGCTCTCTGAAAGTTTTAGAAGGTGCAGGGATCCTGCTATGGACTGATTTGGACTCGAGATATCCGCTTATAAAAACAGCATTGTTGATCAGGTCTCTGAATTAGTCTGATTTCATTCTACAGAAGTATGTTTTTTTTGATTTTGTACATTTGTTGGACTTTTGTCCGTATGATAGCAAACGCTTGCTCTTCTGGAGGGGTCACAAAAGGATGTTCTGCTGCCTTCCTCTGTACACAGTGCACGTCAGCCAGTTGAGACGCTGGATTCAGTGGAGCTGAACATTTGTGATGGGGAGTGAAACAGACTTTCAGAGGTGCAAGGATCCTGGCTATACAAAAAAAAAACTGAGGATGAAATGTACAAGATGCTCTGAATACTCATGCATACAGACTGTGTCATACAGGCCCAGATTAACAGATGGTTAAATATCTAAGCTGTATAATATATACTGTATATTACTAATATAGAATTCATTCATATTCAATTAATATGTCATGAAACCTGTATTCTTCAGCACGTAATGCAATATAGACTGATGCATTTTCGTTTCACAAAGACACAGACAAGATAGGAAATAGAAAATGCAAAGAGGCGCCCACGCTCTTATTTTCGACAAGAAATCTACATTCTATGAATACGCAAATTGAAAACTCCTCTTAACATCCAGCATCCACAACCTTGCCCATAAACTGATTCTGAATGGCCTGTATTTGCATGCCAAAGCATGACAGGAGCTTATAATTTATGATGCAATAACACTGGCCTGTCATGTGTTAGTTACATGCTATATTATCAACACTCAATATGGCAGTTTTAAGCAACAAGAAAGAAAAGTTACATTGTGAATAATATTACAATAAAATTGAATAGGCGCTGTAATAGACATGTGGGAAACGTTTCCCTGTGGGAAAGAGCGAAGCAAACATGCCATTTTAGCAGTGCTTATCCTGGTCAGATTCTGAAGTATACCCTGGGTAGGGGGCCAGTCTATCACATGGCTGTGTAAACACGACTTCCTAAGCTACCTTAGCGGCGGAAAAAGTAAAGTCTCATACTCAATGGCCTTTGTAACCGCTGCACAGTGTTGTTATTTACTTTTTCAGCCTGCTCATGCCGCCCACTTCGCATCACAACACTTGCTCGGTCTCCTGATGCTGGAAATCATCAGCTTTCATTTAGAATAAATGACTTCAGGCTGCCTCGTGGCATTGTTTTGTCACCTGTGTAAACGCAATGTCACTCAGATATTCCGGTGAGAGTTTCAGCTGTCCTCTCCGAGCTATTTTCACGCTCCAGCCCGTTTTGCGTGACTTGTTTTTCATGACTCTAAAATGAAATACACGAAGCCATTTAAAGGTTATGAAGTTAAACCTGTCTACATATTCTCAATACATTACCAAAATAATCACATAAAATAATATCTGGATTGTTTACACTGAAAACCTGTAGATTTAACCTATTTTAAATAATTTGGTATTGCCCATCCCTGTCAGTGAGTGCGTTTGCAATAATCTCACAGAAAGATGTGATACAAATTTCAGAATTAAATATGAAATAATCAAATTCTTCATATTCTCATTCATTATATACTGCCTTTCAGAGTCTTCACAAAGTTTTCGATAGCTGTTTCTGTGGCACTTTTAATTCCAGGGGTTGCCAGATCCTGTTATGTGACAAAATATAGACGATATAGACAAAAACTAGCCAAGGTGGAGCTGGCAACCGTTGAGTTAGGAGATCTGTTGAGTAATCTGATTTACAGGGGTAAATTCCAGCCCCCTTTATCCTTGATTATTTCTTAATCTGATTTCTAGATCGGAGTATGCTGTATACGTGACCACTTGAACAATCTGATAACCGCAAACATCTGACTATGATTGGATTATAAGTTATCAATGTTCAATGTTCCTATCTTGTGATGACCCTAATGCCGAGGTAGGCCAACAAGTGGCTTTGTACGTCCCACGGTCACCGGCTGCTTCTCTCCTCCTATGTCTGTTGTCTCCTTGAGAAAGGTGCTTAACACACAATCTCTAGGATTATAAGATCGTATCAGTCGTAAATTGCTCTGGATTAGGGTTTCTGCCAAACGACTCAATGTAAATGAATGAATGACTTGTCAGAGACCTTTACTGAGCAGCCACCTCAGTAGGGATGCTTTCTACACCAGGGCTTGGACTGTGATTTCAGATGTGTCGACTGTTTTGTATTAAGTCTGACATAAAAGGCTTTAAATCTGACCTCAGTCTGAGTCGATGTTTCGGTATTAATTTCCATAAAAATGAGTAAACAGAAAGCGGACCCATCTCGGGCTCGCTTTTATTTCCCACGGTAGGAGAAATGCTGCTGCTCATGGCAGGCTGTTCGTGCTGCTGTAGCTTGGCAACAGGTCTCTGTAATCACCCACGCGCATGTATAAGAATCAACACTCGCACACGCGCATACTTTACACACACACACACACACACACACACACACACACAAAACAAACAACAACAAAAACACATTTCTTGCTCAGGGCAATAAATTAACTAGAGAAGCAGCCTTTATTGGCATGTGTGTCTTTACTGGTTCGTGCCATGCATCAGGTATGTGTGTTTGTGCGTGTGTGTTTGTGCGTGTGTGTGTGTGTGTGTGTGTGTGGTGGATTGGGGAAGGGGGGTGGGGGGTTGGGGGACCAAATATCTGAAAGAAAGATCTGACATTTACCTTGTGGGGACATTTTGTTGCTCACCACAGGGAAAATTGTTTTTATTCTAAATAAACTGCAACTTTCAATTAGATCTCCATTAGATTACTAAGGATTGGATAACGGTGCAGCATGAATTAACTACAGTGTCATTATGCCAGTGAAAAGTCCCCACCAGGATAGTGAGACAAGAGTAAATGTGTGTGCCAAGTTCATATATCATAGTGAGGAAAATTGCTTGATCCCAAAAACGCAACAACAGAAAGGCAGATGCATTTGCATCAAGCACACTCGAAACGTACGATGAGGTAACCTGGTCTGTGCTAAGAATGCATACAAACGTGACGCGCTTCGGGGTTTGAGAAATAACGCCAGCGTGCTTTCTCAGTGTGCGTCTGTGCCGAGCTGAGAGTCAAGCTGTTACTAAAGAGAAATGAGCCATCTGCCGTCAGTGTGTTCCAGCTGTGTTCGGGAATGTATATGTTCATATGAACATTCATGCACAAGTGAGCAAAATGAAACCAAATCACATTATGGGACTGGGAGTGATTTCGACGTGTGGAGTTTGACTGTCTGGACTGATTATATTGACCTGTGCATGGTTGGAATTGGTAAAATTGAAACCCATCACCCAACTTGAAGTATGCGACCTTAGCACAAGGAACACTGATAGTCCCGTCTGTGGGACAATCTTCATGATGGCAGAGTGTACCATCCCTGCATTAGCCTTGTGCCAAATTATGCTACCAGGCAAAAATGCTGCTTCTTTGTAGAAGAGGAAGTCTAATGAATGTGAAAGAGAATAGAGGGATCCTGCTGTCACTCTTACAACTGATCATTTAACACACACAGGGTTTAAACCAGAGGTATTATTAGACCCGGAGAGGGTCATTAGCATTAGCCCCATTCATTTCAATGAGGTTCGCTCACTTCTTGAAATACAGGTCCTTAGAATTGCAATCTTCAGTTAATCGGGCTCTTGCTCCCGAAGAACCACATTTCTGCCAGTGGCTTTTTCAACCATACTGGTTCTTCGTGTCCTAACCACCAAGCTCACACTCGGTTACATGCCACATAGAAAATATAAGCATAATTGACATATGATCTCAAAACCAAATAAACTTTACTCAAAAAAATGGTTCCTCTATTTTAAAAACCCTACTTCACTTTCAATTAAAACGATGTTCATTATATAGACAGTATTATAGCCTCTAAGAAAGGTCAGAGGGTCAGGCTTCTTTCCAAAGCTTTAACCTCTCCATCCTTCTGCTTCTTTGGCCATCAGCTGACCAAATGACAGATAATGCTGCTGAATTTCATATCTAAATTTGATTCTGATTTTGAATAAAATGGACTTTGATTTATATATATATATATATATATACATATATATATATATGTGATGTATGGCTTGGATGCAGCTGCTCGACCAGGGAAACCCATTCCATGAAGCTTTCTGCACACTGTTCTTGAGCT
>JAUZSU010126579.1:0-17365 GCA_034780255.1 Parotocinclus maculicauda | reverse complement strand
CGAATACAACGCCAGTGTTTCGAGAGGTGGTAGCAGCGTATCGGTCTGATATCAGTATTGCTAGATATTCAAGTTTGCAATATCGGTATCGGACATAAAAATGGTATCGAGCCAGCCCTAAATATTATTGCATTTAAGAGGACTATTGTTATTGGCAGTGATGGATTGAAGTGATGGATAAAACGATCACTCGTTACTAGGACACTGTGAATGTAAGTATTTTTTATAAGATAGCTGGACACACGTCTGTGGTTTTCCTAAAACTTTTTTCCAGCAGCCCAAAATATAACAAAAATATAAGCAAACTATACAAATAAAAATAAGCAAATATAACTCATTCAAACAGATTGCTGGACCAAGATAATGCTGATGTAATTATTATTTTTATCAAACAACTTAAGATAACATAAAATAAGATACATCTTTATTAGTCTCACAGTGGGGAAATTAACAATATTACAGCAGCAAATAAAAAGCAAGGCACTCAGTATGAAGAAAGCTATATATGAATAGAAGAAAAATAAACAAATAATAAAGGCACTCTATACAACATATAAAACATGATTACAGGTTATTTACAGGAACACTGATTATGATTGCAGATTGAGAGATATTGCACATTTTGGTGTTACTTATACTGAAAAGTCCACGCCTGTAGTAGTGTTAAGTGTGTGTGTGTGTGTGTGTGTGTGTGTGTGTGTCTGTGGTCTGTTGAGAACAGGGCATGTTGTAGGCTCTAACAGCAGCAGGAAGGAAGGAACTACAATACTGTTCCTTCATACACTTGGGGTGAAGCAGCCTGCTAGCCAGTGCTGCCAGGGTCTCTTGCATGGGATGGGAGTGGTCCTCCAGCATGGATGTCAGAACCACTTCCACCAAGCAAGTAATAATATCAAGAAAGTACCAGTGTCATAAAGAACCTCCTGACACCACTGTTTATGAACAACTTTGTCATGTTGTCCAGTGCAAAAAAAGTCAGATTATTGTGACACTATCTGAAAAAGCATTATACACTATTAGCACAAGTCACACATTATAGTACAGTGTTCCCTCGTTTATGGCGTGGGTTACGTTCCAGGACACCCACAATAATTGAAAATCCGCAAAGTAAGAACACTATATTTATTTAAGTATTTATAGACTATTTTAGCCGTAGACCTTGCAGAACGTTTGGTGGCATCGTAGGGCTTGAATGAATTCAGTCTATAATGAAACTTTCACAAACAGCGAACACAACACCGCAGATAAAAACTTGTCATGTCGGCAAGTAGTGACTCAGGTGTCCAATGCTCTAGTCTTACTTCTCGTTTTTGGTGAGTATTCATCCGCTGAGTAATTATGCTATTTACTATAAATTGTAATATTTTATGATTTATAACTCCTTTATTGTTAGAATTAATATGTTTAATATATTTTTTTATAAATTTTGTGGTTTTTGAATGTAAAAGTTCATCAAATACATGTATATGTATACGATAGCTATACCACACGTACTACGCATGTACAGATCGAGTTCCCCGAAACAGCGAAAATCCGCAATATATTTTTTCCATTAATATTTTTTGAAAACCCGCAATGCACCGAGTCTGCGAAAGGTGAAACGCGAAGTGGCGATGGAACGCTGTATTTAGTGAAGTAAGTGGTTACAAGACACTAAATATCTATGTTTCACATTTTACTGCA
This sequence comes from Parotocinclus maculicauda, assembly GCA_034780255.1. Lineage (NCBI taxonomy): Eukaryota > Metazoa > Chordata > Actinopteri > Siluriformes > Loricariidae > Parotocinclus > Parotocinclus maculicauda. The sequence continues at coordinate 15,682 of JAUZSU010126579.1, read as the reverse complement.
TATGCTCTTTGCAATTCTAATTTGTTCACAACATTGTGCAAAAGCAAAGTACAAACCTATTTACAACAAACAAACATTCTTTGGGTAAAGCTGTGTAAACAATATTACAGTACATATTGAAACCGAACTGGAACATACAACATACATAGTACTGTAAATCATTCTTGTACATCATTGGTTACAAACTAATGCTTTAAAAACCTGAGAGAAAGTTTTCAATTTGGGGGACATTTGGAGAAAAAATTATAAAGAAATGCATAAGAATTGCTTGACTGATTTTGACAACTACTTCAACATTTGTGTATGTATGATTTAAGCAATGAAAAGAGGACTATTAGTTTCATAGGGAAAGACTATTAAGTATTCAGAAGTATAGTTCATTTTGATTGAAATGACAATCAAATGATAATGCTATAAAACAGCAGAGTTTATTTTATTTAATTGATGCATGTCCAAAAGCATTTGTAATTAGTGAGAAACTGCTACTATGATGTGCACAAATGACTAAATCTAGAGGTTTTATTTCTAATTAGAAAATGCACCAAAGCAATTGAGAAAACTGTAAACATAGCAGATATTATTTCAGAATAACATTTTTACCTGTAACGCTTAAAATCAGGTAGACAGATGTTTGTTTGATGTGCAAACAGTGTAATAAACAGAAAGAACACCAGGTTCACAGACAAACTAACACACACAGACAAGAAACTAACATTGCTAAATATACAGAAACTGCTAACAGGCACATAGCGCTCCTATACGCAAACAAGAGGCTAAAAAAATGGACTGTGAGATTTCATAGTAAAACTGAAAATGCTTGACAGTTTTAATGTGAACTTTCAGAGTTTAATCATAAATTATTTCACAGTTCTGCTACAGTTTTTTGATGGTTATTTGGCCACTTCATGAATCTACTATCTATTGCACAGCACATTGTAAACAGGACAACCTAAAGAAAGTATAGCCAACAGACTAAAGTTTTAACAATAAGAGACAGTGCTACTACAGACTGTGCTAATGCACACAATAAAAGAGCTAACACAATCAAACAAAGCTGAAACAGTGACAGTGAGACTACTGTAATAGTTAGTTCTCACAGACAACATGCTAATACAAACAGAAAACGATAACAAACAGTGCTAAAGCTAACAAAGCTAACAGCATTTGTTAAAGCAATCACAGCACAAATTACAATTACTATGCTACACGCTAGACAAAAACACAACAGAACCAAGACCACACAGAGACAAAAAAGACTGGAATCACCAAACCAAAAACCAGGAACCACATGAAAGAGTGTGAGGTGAAACACCAGACTGGGAGGTGCAAGGCTTAAATAGGCAGACCTCAGCAGGCAGCCTGCTGTGGAACCCAAAGAGGGTCAAGGGAGGATTATGCAGGATGATGCCGCACACGCGAGGTATGAAATTACCTCTAAATACAGCACAACACTCTCCACCACTGTAGACATAACTGTTTGAGTTTGTGTAAAAAAGTTCAATTGTCCTTTCACCTTCTTATCGTACCTACAATTGCTTTGTGATCACAACAAATAATATGTGACATTCATACAGTTCTGAACTCCCAGTACAATTTTGCATATCTTAATGACCATCCAATCACAGCCATAGGCTTTAACGTGTGTGAATGTGAACTTATTGGAATTGCACAGTTGTCCCTATAGAGGGCATTGTTACCTGTGTAATAGAATAAAATAGAATAGAATAGAATAGATTTATGGTCGCTAAAGTTAAAACAGTTAAATTTAGAGTAGACTCCTTTTTCAGGCAGCATAGTACAAAAAGATATAGAACAATGGAGAATATAAGAATAGTGCATAAAGTTAAGATATAATTAAGATAAAATATATACAAGTAATATATATATACAGACTACAAAGGTATTAAAGTGACCAGTGTTAAAGTGATGATGTGCAGTAGTGGGGTTGGTAGGGTCCTGTGACTCCTCACCTGGATAGATGATTTGGGTAAGAAATGGGGTTAATGGATTTCGCAGCCTGTGGGTAAAAGCTGTCTCTGAGTCTGTTAGTCTTTGTTTTTAAATGCATTACACCTACAGAGCCTGATCATCTTGTACAGCTATATCTACATTAAAATGACAAAGTTTAGTGTATCATTAGTAACAGTGTTTCTGAAATGCACTCACACTTTCTTTTTTGTCCCCCATAGTGCAGTCCTTCTTGCTCATCATGAGGACAATTCCAGTGTGTGATGTCAAACAGTGCTGGAAGAGAGAAGAACCAGAGAAAACCAGTCAAAATAATACAAATAAAAACAACATCAACAACAAAAAGAGAGTTAGGATCAGCTAAACCATATATATATATATATATATATATATATATATATATCTGCTTTAGCCACAAATTGACATATCCTTGGTATGACTAAACAAAAAACAAAATATACATTAATATATTAAATACATATAATCAGCATAACCATTTGAATGAAAACATAAATTTCAGTATTTGGTATAATCCCTATAGTTCAAAAAAAGATTTTAAATAAAATGATCCATGTTATTCTATCTTGTGATGTTACTGAATGTTTGGCTTTTTCTGTCATCAAGTGCCCCCTAAATGCTCGATGTGGTCTTAGGTCAAGTGATTGTAGAGGAAAGTCTGTGACAGTCAAATTCACTCAAATCGTATTGCTGATTACATACATACATTTATACAAAAATAATTTTAATTCTATTTCACATTAATAAAATATGGGCAGCACGGTGGCTTGCACAGCTGCCTCACAGCAAGAAGGTCCCGGGTTCAATCCCAGGGTGGAGCAGGCTGGGTCCTTTCTGTGTGGAGTCTGCATGTCCTCCCCATGTCTGCGTGGGTTTACTCCGGGTACAACAGTTTCCTCCCACAGTCCAAAGACATGTGTTACATTAACTGGTTCTCCATAATTGCCCTTAGTGTGTGACCTTTTGTGTGTGTGTGTGTACCCTACGACGGATTGGCACCCCGTCTAGGGTTATTCCTGCCCTTGAGCCGAGATTTGCCGGGTAGGCACCGGCTGGCCTGCAACCTCATGTGAATTAAGTGGAAGTTGATGAATTTATTAATTAATTAATAGCTAAATAGCATACGGTAAATCATTTTTACTAGTGGTCTCAGACTTTTGGCCCTCACTCTATAATGTTACAATGTTGTAGCATCTTAATGCTGAGCAGCAAACAAATAATTCTAAGGTAAATATTTAAAGTGTGTCCCTACCAGACTTTATTTGTCCCACACAGGCCTAGTAGATTACCAATCCAGGCTAGAAGACAAAAGCGAATTAGTTTGAGCTGCTAAGCGATCTACACTCCACCTTTTAATTAGAAACACCTCTCCTCTAGCAATTTCTATACCTGACAGGATGACAAATGATTTCTCCATCTGCCTCACCTCAGTCAGACACAGTCAGCCATGTCCGCATGTGACGTCTGGTCCTTCGCCCCACCCGAACCCAATAAGATAACGTGAGCTTAATGCAGAGGCATGGGTGAAGTAATTCCAAGACACAAAGTGGTTATCTTAATATCTTTTAAATATGGTTTAATACCGCAATCGCAGAACAATCACTCACTCATTCTTTTTCCTTATCTGCTTAATCCGATACAGGGTCACGGAGAGGCTGGAGCCTAACTGGCAACACAGGGCATAACGCACAAAGCAAAACACTGCCACCGAAACTCAAAAAACATTGACCCTGTCCAATTCAACAGATCCAATCAGGTGTGCGTCATCCATATAAAATCAAAGCTAGAAATGATGGCATTTTCTGCATATTCTAATTCCATAAAGATTTAAATCATACAAATTCCCAAATTTGTCATCATCATAAGTAACTAGATCTGTGTGTCCTAAAGGAGTTTAACATGTAGCAAGAAAACAGAATGTTTGTTCGGATTATTTGACGTCACTATCATTATGAATGCCCATTTCAATGACACACAAGGTTACATCTGTACACAAGGTTCTCTCTGCTGGTCTCACACACACACACACACACACACACACACACACACACACACACACACACACACACACACACACACACACACACACACAAATATACTGTGGGAGAGGTGGGATTTGAACCCTGGACCTTCAGGTCCATAGTCCGGTAACTTAACCACTAGGCTACCACAGTCCCATATGATATAATTGATCACTGTTGCATCATGGTTCAATTTCTTTCTCAGACTCAGTATGTATATGTTGAAAGTCTGCATCTCTGGTCTCCCCTGGATTGCTGTGACTGGGTACTTTGGTCCTCTCCCACATTAAAAATACATGTGTTAGACTGCTTGGTGTCTAAAGTGCCCCTTTGAGTAAGTGAGTCTGTGTGTAAATGTTTGTGCATGTATGTGTTTTGATTAGACACTGGGGCTTGCCACAAGAACGCACAAAACTGCTCTATAAAAAGGATACTTTTGGGTAGTGTACTTCTTGGTAAGAGATTGTTGCTAGACATGCCTTTATGGCCACTTTTGCCCACAGCTGGCCCTATGTATTCTCCACACTCAGAGTTGCCAAAGCAAGTGCCCCAGTTAGTCTCATATCTGCTCGATTGAAAATAAATATGGCAACTGGACAGGCCAAGGAAATGCTGAAACATTACTGGGAAACATTTTCTGTGTTTAGGTGTGCATTATCCTGCTGACAAAAGCCATTTGGAAGCCCAGCCATGAGAATCAACACGTGGTCACAGTATGTCATGCATGTATCAATGATTTGTTAGTGTGATTGTCATATGTGATGGCTCCTCAGATCATCCCACCAGCAGTTGGGGCTGTGTGTTGCTTCACAACAAAGGCAGGATTGGACGCTTTCCAGGAGGCCTCCATACTCTAAAACAACCATGATCAGATCACAAAAAGAACCTGAATTCATCAGTGCAAACAAGCGGTGGTGGCTGGCTGTCAATGCCAGGACACATAATGGACACTATGACAACAAATTTCCTTCTGCTAAGCGCCTGGAAATGGTCCGCCCAGAGACAGGGATGTGTAGTGATGTACTTTTACACAAAAATCTGTGGTAGCTGCTCATGCTTGTCGATAGTTCAGACAATCCTCTTTTTGGTCTGGTGGTCTGTCTATGTGTTTGGAGCACCCAAATAACTCCTAACTGCTATGTCAGAAAGGCCTAGATGATGAGCGAGCTTCCATCCTATTTCTCAGTCCAATGATGCACCCCCTCTAAAAGTCTGTAAACTTGGCAAAACGGCTTTGAGTAAAGAGAAGTCCAGGAGTGAATAATCTCGCACCAACAGATACACAACACTAAAGTAACCTCCGAGAGTCATTTTACAGACAACAGGGAGAGTACTTTTTTGTCAAGACCTAGTATCTAATTAGACCACACCCGTAAAAAAGAAATTGTAAATAACCCTTAAAGAATTACCATAGTTCGATGTCCATTTTTTTCCCGTGGTTCTAAAAATTTCTTAGCCATTCTACACAACATCCAATTTCACACACTACTGGTGACATATACACCTGATGCAGCTCATCGCAAGCCTGAAAACAAACTCTTAAATAGCACCAGGAGTGACAGATATCCACAGGCAGAGATCATCAATATGCAGTCTCAAGATAAACAAGTGAGAAAATCTGCTCCAAAGAAGCAAAATGATTATTTGCTGTTAGAATCTCCTTAGCTTGTCTTTATTCTAAATCTTTAAAAATCCCTGCATAAATATGAGTAGAAACCTCAAGAGATTTTCATAAATATAGATAGGAACAATTGAAAATGAGCAGTGTATAACACTTATCACTTATCCTTTGTAGTAAATGATCGAATATATATATGTCTGTGAGTGGCAAAAGTATGTGAACCATTGCTTTCAGTATTTGGTGTAGCAATAGCTGCAACTAAACTGTTGATCAGTCCTGCACATCAGCTTGGAGTTCATTCCTCTGTAAAGAACAGCTTCATCCTTGGGATATAGGCAGGTTCTCAAAACATGATATTAGCACCACTGATGAATTTACAAATGAGATAAGGTTCTAATGCTGGAACCTGCAATTATTTGTAATTGAAACTAGTAGAATGGTTCTATGAACATTTTTCAATATTGACTTTTTTCACATTTCTTTCATAACTACACACACAAAAAAACAAAATACCAATCTATATAAATATCATATTTATAATCAGATTAGTCACATAAAACTGGTCAGATGGTCAGATGAATCAAAAGCACACACACCACTTGTCTCGCCTTTAAAGCCAAAGTTATGTGGACACTGAATTTACATACAAAATCATGGGTAGGTCCCTGCAGAGCTGGCACACATGAATGAAGGCTGCAGTGCAGGCCAGCCCAATTCTCCATCATACTGCAAACTGTAAACCACATCTTTGTGCTTTAGGGGGGAGAATGAACTGACCTGCAGCAGGAAGTAGAAACCCATGAAAGAGTCATATTGAGAGTCACTGAGGTCGCTGATAACCCATTCTACTACAGCTGCTTGTCTACGGAGATTTCATGCCTGCATGCTTTTTAATTATGAACCTGTTAAAAGCGAGTCTGGCTAAAATAACAGATCACTTTTTTCCAGAAATGTTTGTTTTGGTACTTCTGATTTGACGAATAACAGACCGTTCCCATAGGAACCATTTTGAATTCTCCTTTTCAAATCTCTTCTCTTAAAACCCTTCACTACTGTGAAAAGGTTCTACAACCCCAAATCAGGATAACGTTGGGATGATATGGAAAATGCAAAAGCAAAATAAATAAATAAATAAGTAGTTCTTTGACTTTTATGTTACTGCAAACTGAAGATATTTCATCATTTGTTTCTGGTAAATTTGTTTTGTTAATAAATGTACAGATTAAAAATGCAAAACGTATTGTTTTAAATACAAATGGAGTATAAATTATTGGCAGAAATGACTAGGGAGGATTTAAATGGAAAATAAAATGCTCCATTGTAGTTTCACCATATATGAAATAATCAAAGGAAAAAAAAATTACTTTTTTAAGAATAACGATGCTGGTTTCTTATTTATTTTTGATTTATGTAACGTCAGTATTAGCATTAGTGGGCATTTCCGTGACATACTTGCACGCACACACAGATACATCTACACACAAGGTTACATCATGACTAGTCATACACACGCGCGCACACACACACACACACACACACACCTCTCAGAAATTAGGAAAATTTTAAAAATATTCCAGAAAAGTGTACTTTTCTTGTATAAAAATCTAAACAAAAAGATTTGACAGTCTGCTACACTTAAAAGAAATTTGAAGGGGTTTTAAGTTAAAATGTTACATTTTACATTTGCGCCCTCTGGTGTTCAAATGCAATTGAATTAGATTAGTAAACAGAACTCACATGACAATGTCAATCTTTATGATGCGCATTATGACATGTTTGCATCCTAAACCACCCCTTTGTAGCCACTGATTTGGAAAGGTCTAAAACCATGGTTCCCAATCTGGAGTCCAGTGCCAAACATCATAGGGAGAATGCCATGCTGCGGTGAGTGCGTCGAAATACCACTTGCATATGTTAAATAACACACAACAGTGTCTAGATTTTACAAGGAAGAGAAAAAAGAATTACATATATGATAATTACCCAGACTTGAGAAAACGGAAAATGGCCATCCTGGTTCGAGCTGACAAAAAGACTACTACATTTGTGGGGGCAGAAAAGCATCTCACCGTGATTCAGATGGGCTACAAAACCAAGATCACTTTCATCAGTCAGTGCAGGTTTACCAAAACTAAACAGGGTAGTTTGGGTAGATTTCTGCTTAGGTTCATATGTTGAGGTCATTTGATGGTAGCCTAGTCGTAATGGTACTGGACTATCGATCAGATTGTCCAGGATTCAAATCCCACCTCTGCCAAGGCGCAACTGTTGGGTCTTTAAGCAAGGGACTTAACCTACGGTTGTTTGGATTGTAAGACTGTATCAATTGTTTGTCACTCTTAATAAAGAGATCTCCTAAATAACGTTAATGTAAAAAGATGGTGTTTATCTTCCAAAGGCTACTCCCAGCATGATAAGGCACAATGTCATGAAGCAAAAGTCAGCTTAAACTGGTTTCATAAAATAACAATGAGTTAAGTGTTCTTCAGTGACTCCAGTTACCAGACCTGAACCCAACAGAATCCCTTTGGGATGTGGTCGAACAGGAGACCAGAAGATCTGTCAGGAAATCATAAAAGTGCAGTTAAATACTCTATAGGAATTGTGTAATGCAATCATGCAAACATGGAGCAGAATCACTAAGGAATGTTTCCAACCTCTTGTCAAATCTAAGACTATAGAATATTAGAATATCGTTCTATGAGTGTTTGTGTAAGACACAATCTGCAGGCTGTTACCAGGTCACCCACAGCATCCACTCAATGTTACACAGCATATCTAAATATTACTGATGGAAAATGACTAGAATATGTAAATGCTTCATTCCTATAATTTTTGTAGCTTTAATCATGATTAATTAATAACTTTATATCACTACACAGCCATAAGGGTGTACTTCAGCAAAGTGTGTTTCCCATTTATTCAAATAAAACACAACAGGGAGGGCCATAACGTCAGATCCTGCTGCTGGTGCATTGCGGCCGTAGATCAGTGCACCAGTGCCAACAGCTCAGGTTATAACATGAACCTTGGGTCCATTTATTGTTAGATTTTAAGATAAAGAGGACAGAAAAAAGTTTAGTGACCTTGCGCAAGGTCCCCACTGCTCAAAACATCGTAGTCAGACCGTCCGTCATTATAGTCAAGGGACATAAGTGCTTATTATACAGACACTAAACACAAATATATTGTTTGAACAGTATGAATTTACATTCAGCAAATAAAAAAGGGTCCAATTTATAATGCAAGCTGTAACTATTTACTTCAACCAACAGAAGAAAATGTGAGCAAAATCTTGGTGTTAATGAAATTCTAGGAGCCCTTATAATCTCTGCCACTCGATCCGTGATTATAAAATTGGTAGCTGAAGAGATGTGAAGGGATAGTTACAGCGCATCAGAGTTAAGAGCTGGACCCAGGGCTGCAGTTTGTAATTGTAGCACTACTGTGTCTATATGGTAAATGGAACTTAAATGAGTGTACAAACAAGGAGGTTTACCTAAAAGTGGCCAGTGAGTGCATATTTTCCATTGCCATCTAGCCCTGAATACATACAACACCTGTCAGATTTAACAATAGGAAGTCTGACTGCGTCTGTCCTCCAAAATTAAGATACATTAATCAATTTTTTAGAGATTAATAAACAGAACGAAGCCTCTGAATCATTTGCTAAGGCAGTTCTGGACATTTTATACAGCACATACTGTACAGTGTAGAAGCTGAGGCATAAAGAATGATCTCATGGAAAAATGATCCTCCGTGGATTCATGGTCAATAGATTGGAGTGTGTATGCAAACAAATTATCGACTGAACTAGACAGTGTTTATCAGCACAGTCAAATTATCACCAGCCTATCATCAGCTCGATTAGTGCAAAGTCTTTTCCAAGAACTCCAAGCATTAAAGCTGTATTTTAATAAAACAGTGAAATATCAGTGGAGTTCTTCTTTGTTTATGAGATACGATGTTGTGTAGTTATCATGCTGTGTTATTTCCATGCTGAAACAAATGGGCTTCAGGCTATAACGAGTAAAACCGCTCTCACACCAATCTACAACCTCTCTATGCCAACAAAGCAGCAATTTATATTCTTTACAAAATGGGAGAATACACAGCTAGAAATCCACTCTCTAATGAAATCTAGATCATGTAGGGTTGCAGATCATTTCTTGTGGACACTCCTATTAATCTCACTTGTCAATGGGATTTAGGTCAGGAGACTACTGTGGCCAAGTCAATATAATTTTACCTTTTTTTTGCATGGATTTGGAAGTATGCATTTGTATATGACCCAGATCTAGTTTCTGGACATACCACATCCATTTGCATTTCTACTGTTCTATTAGTACATGATGTTTTCATGATGCCAATTCTCTTAAGTGGGAACCCAGGCCATTTGAAAAACAAACACCTGATGACACAAAAGATCCACCAGAACTACTGAAATTTTTAATTCAAACTGCAAACATATTATAAATACCTACCATATTTAGAACCAACTGCCTAACACGGCCATCTAAACCTGACTAAATTAGTTTCCAGTTAGATTTAGATACATTTAGCAACAGGAACAAACACTGACTGTTGTCTGTCCTTTGGGAACACATATGACAGTAAATCAAAACTGAGATACTTTAATACCCCTTTACAGATCAATACACAGAATCAAGCCTCTAAACCAGCCACAAAGGCAGCTCTGCTCATTTGCTTCTCTTATGAGATGATATCAAATCCTGTATAAAGTGGAAGTTTGGTTTAAAGAATGATCTCATGGAAATATGATACTATGTGGATTCACTGTCAATAAAACGGAGTGTGTACTCAAACTAATTATTGATTGAACTAGATGATGTTTATTAGCCTGGTCAAATCATCATCTCCATTACAAAGTACCAAGCCTCACCCAAAGACTCCCTGCTTTAATGTAATTGTCATGCAGCAATAAATAATACTCAGAATATAATGTGTAAAACTATTCTTCTTCTATTGACCTGATGTTTGGTTTGAACTGATCTTTAGTGAAAACATTTATTTTAATTGCTAAACCGATTAATATTTGATCTTCTGTGATAACTCACCACATATCTCAGGTAGCTGAAAGTAAACCGTAATATGCATCCAAGATGAACAGTGCAAAAAGTCCAGAAAAAACAGTACCAGTTTCAGCACCACACACTTAGATGTTCTTCCAGCTCAGCATCACTCTACTGGTCTTCATCAACAGAACCCAGTCCCACCAGAGTAACTCCCAGTAACTCCCTCGATCGTTTGGACAATAGGAGACAAAGTGCTTCCAAGGATTTCCCACTGAGGACTCCTTTTATAATCTATTTTGTTTTATAATTTAGTTTATTTATTTTATTACTCATTAAAATTTTATTATTGATTTGCTATTGATTTAAATTGTTATTTACCCAATTTTTCTATAAATAATATACTTTTAAGTATTTATTTAATAAACATCTAGGCCACCCATGGAGGATGGATGGGTCTTGGTCCTCCCAAGGTTTCTTCCTTCTACTTCCAGGCAGTTTTTCTTTGTCGCCCTAGGCTTGCTCAACTTGGGATTGGCCTTTTAAGATCATATAATATTGTAAAGCTGCTTTGAGACAATTCTCCATTGCAAAAAGCGCTATATAAATAAATTTGAATATATAAATTTGAATTGAACTTTTAATGATCTTTCCAACCAAATTGTATAAACCAAATATAGTAACGTTTGAAAGTTTGCGAACCCTTTCGAATCTTCATTATTTCTGTAAATTTGACCTAAAACATCTCAAGTCCTAACAGTAGATAAACAGCTGCATTAAAGAAATTAGACAAAAAACTATACTTAGTCAGTTATTTATTATCCAGCTATGAAATTATCCAGAATTAAATACTTAGCAAAAGTATGTGACACTTTGCATGTGACTCACCCTTGGACAGCGATAACAGCTTCCTTTAAACTTTAGTGGTATACTTCTAGCATTAGTGGCAAATTGTCCTGGCCCAGATGTCCTAGGCCAAGCCATAATTAAACCAAAACCATTATCCAGATGTAATGCTTAAATTAAACAAAAATCCTTATTTTGGTCTCATATGGACACAAAGTGTTCTTCCATAGCCTTCTGGATTGTTGATAAACCACGTGATCATAGGCTTTGTAGTATTGTAGATCTTAACACACTTTGCTTTTCGTAAATCAACCAAGCAACAATGGACTTCAAATTTCTCAGTCTGTACAAAATCTGTTTAAATTGTTGATTGGTGGTTTTGTAATCAATCCCAGACTGATGAGGCATCAGAAGGCATTTTGTTTGTCCCATAATACACACCTGATTGTCAAGCCCATTGATTAAAAACACCTGACTATCATTTTACCTACTTAACTGCTAATCCTACATGTTCACATACTTTTGACACTCACAGATATTGTAATATAGGATCATTTCCTCAATAAATAAATGGCTCAGTATATTATTTGTCTCATTTGTTAACACGTTTTCTTTCTATACCTTTAGGACTTTAGGTCATATTTATGCAGAAATATAGAAAATGATAAAGGGTTATTTATAAACTTTAACGACTATAAGAAGGTTGTAATAATTCCAGCAACTTTCTTGTAAGGAACCAGTTATATACACCATCTCAGTATCTTGACATTGAGCTTCATTAATTCTAGAAAACTTTCACGGTGCACATATCAACTAGAGTTTGCTAGTGTCCATTCTGGATTGTCACCTGCTGGTCCCATGTTTACTGGTTAGTCAACATGAACAAAATCAGTGAGCACCGGCATACATTCCATTTATATACAGCCAGAGTGACCTACAGACATACACCTTTTTACATCTTTTTACTAGACATATTCTCATGCTAGGACAAATATGCACCTTGGATTGTCTTCTTTTATTCAAGCAGGAGGCACTGCATAGACTAATACTCCAAATGCCATATTAATGCTAACCACAGTAATCCCCAACTGAGCTTTAATCAGCTTATACATTCATTATAGTGCACTAGAAGGCCAGACAGATATACAGTGTTAGTAGTCAGACTAAGCAACACTACGCTAGAGCTGAAAAGCATTGTCTGAAATGGCCAATGACCAAACAAAGCCAAGTCACAAAGTTTTTATATGTCATTGTGTTCTAAATATAAGGGTATTTTCAAAAGAGAACTGCATGCAAACAATACATATGTACCTCATAGAGACCGCTGAAAACACGAGCGAATCTACACAGCATCCCTTACATAATCACATAACCTTTTTAAATTATGGACATTTCCAATAATTATAGAAAGTACAGTAATGTACTGTCACAACCCTGTCTAGGACAAAGCTGTAATACTGAAGAGCATGGTGTGATAGACGAAAAAGTGTTTTATTTGATAGAGGGTATTACAAACAACACAGAAGATCAGCCAGATAAAAGAAACTCAATGAATTGATGGGAACCAGTTTATACAGTTATAGGCCAGAGAGAATATACAGCTAGTGGTGGATAATCAGCTGAAAGTCATCCACACAAGCACAGTAAAAATGTCTCTAAACACACCAACCGAGTTAGAACAGTCTCTAGTCCAAACGTGAGCCAACAATCAGACACAAGTACACAACCAGTAAGGTAGATGCACACAAACATATGAATGATGAATCTTAAAATATTATGCGCTGTTATATTCCATGAATCCTCAGAACTAAAGTGAATGGCTGTTGATCAGATGGACATTAAACCCAAATGTACATGGGAAGTACTTGCAAATTCCACACAGGGAGAGCCCATTCCAGGGGTAACCAATTGCACCTCTACCAAGGGACATAAAAGATCAATTAAAATCACAAGGTGCTAATGATCGTTATTACGGTCTCATAACTTGAATGACGTAGACATTTTGTATCAAGATGCAAAATGAACGTATTCAACACTTGGGCATTTAGCTAGCTTCTACACATTATTACATTCACAAATGTAATGAAGTCTTCAAATCCAACCATATTTTGTGACGCCTTGAACAATCAGTACAGCCAGGTAAGAGTGTTTGTAAAACCACTTAAAGAAGTGCAGTGTAGGTCACCCTCTCGAGTCAGTACTAATCTTTTTCCCAACTGGCAGTGATCAAGTTGTTTGTGTGTGTGAAGAGAGAAAAAGAGAAAAGGACAGATGGAACATGGAAAGATGAGACAGATGGATGGTTGAAAATGTTAATATATTATTAATAAGCTGACGTATATATTTACAGTAGGGAAAATAAGTATTTCATACACCGCCAATTTTGCAAGTTTTCCCACCTACAAAGAATGGAGAGGTCTGTAATTATGGTATGTACTCTACAACTGTAAGAGACAGAATCTAAAAAAGAAATCCAGAAAATCACATCGTATGACTTAAATAATGAATTGCATTTTATTCCATAAAATAAGTATTTGATCACCTGCCAACCAACAATAATTCTGGCTCTCAGACTAGGACAGGGCTCCACATGTGCATGCCCTGATCTTCACATTGCAAGGCCAGCCTTGGGTTCAAACCTGTGACCTTGGGATCCAGTGTCCAGCAGCTGGCTCTTACATTCAAACCACAGGAAGTAAATGAATAAAATTACAATGATGTGGGTATTAGGAAAGGGTGGAATGAGGAAGCATGAGGTGTACCTGTCTCACAGACCTGTCCTTCTCTTTAAGAAGCCCTCTTATTACCTGTATTAATTGCACCTGTTTGAACTCATTACTTGTATAAAAAAGACACCTGTCCACACACTCAATCAATCAATCATACTTTAACATTTCCACCATGCCCAAGACCAAAGAGCTTTGTAAGGACACCAGTGACAAAATTTGTAAACCTGCACAAGTCTGGGATGATGGGCTACAGGACAATGTACAACAACAGCTTGGTGAGAAGTCAGCAATTATTAGAAAATGGAAGAATCACAAGATGGGGCTCAATGGAATATTTCACCACGTGGGGTAAGAATGTTTCTGAGAAAGGTCAGGAATCAGATCAGACCTACATGAGAGGACCTGGTCAATGAACTGAAGAGAGCTGGAAGCACAGACTCAACACTATGCCGTCATATATTAAAATCCTGCAGAGCACCCAAGGTTCCCCTGCTCATACCAGCAAATGTCCAGACCTGTTTTAAGTTCACCAATGACCATCTGGATGATATAGAGGAGGCATGGGAGAAGATCATGTGGCCAGATAAGATCAAAATAGAGCTTTTTGGTACGAAATCCTCTCACCGGGGATGAAAACATCATACATACTTGCTTTTCTGCAAAGGGTACAGGGCAACTGCACCATATTGAAGGGAGGATGGATGTGATCATGTATAGTGAGATTTTGGCCAAAACACACAGCCAGGGCAACTAAGGAGTGGCTCCATAAGAAGCATTTCCAGGTTCTGGAGTGGCCTAGCCAGTCTCCAAACCTCAACCCAATAAGAAATCCTTGGAAGGAGCTGTAACTCAGTGTTGCCCAGCAACAGCCCCAAAACTTCAAATATCTGAAAAAGATCTGTATGGAGGAGTGGGCCAAAATCATGGCCAATAACTACAGGAAACGGAAACTAAAGGGACTTCTGTAATTGTAAACAAAGGTTTTTGTACTAATAGTTATTTATCCAATAAAATGCAAATCTATAATTTAACAATCATACAATGTGGTTTTCTGGTCTCTCACAGTTAAAGTATACCTAAAATAAAAATTACAGACCTCTCCATTATTTTTAGGTGGGAATAAAAATGGCAGTGTATCAAATACTTATTTTCCCCACAAAAAAAGCCAAAAACAAAAGTCAGGGTCTGTCATGGTATGGGGCTGAGCCACTGCAATCGGAAAATGTCATTTACACTTCTGTTATGCCAGCATTAATGCAGAAAAGTATATTGGCAACAAAAAAAGCATTTAGTCTGATAGAAGGGAAAAGTCCTGGTGGTATGGCATCATCAGTCGACCGGAGGAGGTCGACAGTTACTGCACTCAAGTTTCAAGTTCAAGTTTTATTTGTCATGTGCACAACATGTCAGGACATTTATGCATTGAAATGCTTATGGTGAGGCTCA
>JAUZSU010126568.1:0-17366 GCA_034780255.1 Parotocinclus maculicauda | reverse complement strand
AATAACTAATAAAAACTAGCAAACCCAACCTAAAAACTAATTAAAACTAACTGAATTTGAGAAAAAAAAGTCAAAACGAAATGAAACTAAACTATAATGAAAAATCCAAAACTATTATAAACTTGTCAGGGATGCCTTAATATGTAGGTGCACTGTTAAGTTTGAGATGAATTCAGAGCAGCCTCTCCAAAGGAAAGAATGCTTTTTTGGACAGGCAAGTGGCTGGACCCGATTGTGATGTCTGGGTGCAGATGCTTTGCTTTTCTTCGCAGTGAAATATGATCAGTCTTGCTAGCTCTGAATGGTTGCCCAATCACACACACGCTTCTTACTCTTGCCTCGTTTCTTAGTCTTCCTCATGCTCTTTCCTTCGCCACTGAAGCCTACGTTCATGCAAAATAAGCTTGTTTTACAAAATAGCACTCAATAGCTGCCACTGGCTTTCAGTAGATGCCATTCCCATGCAGTTGTTTTGGCCTGAGCTATTAGAGAGATATTCAGCGTCTGGGATTCCTTAGCGATAAAAGGGCTCGTTTGCCTCTCCACATTTCCATATCATTAAAAGGCCAGCATTTTTCGTGCATCTCCCTTGATGCTGAGATCGCAGGGCTGAATAAGAAAGGACCAGACCAAAAGGGAGCTCATTAACAGGAAGAAAATTCATTGTCCCAGATTCATCCTCCTACACAAATGCATACACCTGTGGGGATGCAATGGAAGTGAATGGGCTCAATGGTCAATTACTTGAAGACAGAGTAATGTATAACAGGGACATGTGTAGCGCATCTCTGTATTGCAAAACCCCCTTTGTTGAATTAACACCTGCTGTTTTATATAAGTCTAACTGGACCCAAATGAACAGTAAAAGATTTAATTCAATAACCTTTAATTCAACACTTGGGGTTTTGCTTTGCCTGTTTGCAGTGATTCTGTTTTGTATGATTGCTGGCTTTGTCTGTGACTGTTAATTATGTGCAAGGTCAAGCAGGAACTATTACAGTATAAATTGCAGATTGTTAAGTGGTCTGATGTGGAACCAAATATAAATGTGTGTATTCCTATGGCTCATATGTAATTTCAGTAATTTTTAATGGTCACGATATAGCTCGTTATTGTATTTTGGTCTGTGGATTGATGGTACATTTGGAAGCTTTTATTTAAATATGTAGTGTACAAGTTTTATCTGTAATCCCTGTGGCTATTACATAAAGGTCATTGAATAAGACATATCGGCCATAGAAAAACAGTTTCTCAACAGAGATTCTATGAAGACGCTATGTTAAAACACTCAGACACAAATATGTGGGAACTTGAAAATTTCATCCATATGTTTTATGTAAACCCCTTATTTAAGAAAACCTGTCCATTTGGTCTCAAATTTGCTGCTATAACAGCGTCCACTTTTGTAGAAAGCCTTAATCTTCACACAAAATCACAAAAGGTCCACCATTTGGATTCAAATAAGGTTATACATGAGAGCCAGCTGGCAACAATGATTTTTTCTCTAACTGATGCAGCGACTAGCTTCTTATTCCTTAAATAATCATGTCAGGCGATGTTGGTAAAGATATTGGAAAATTATTGGCCTGCATCAACCAAAGAAAGCAACTAGGGAAGTTGCCTAAATGGGTTATAAACTATAAGAATTTTTTTTAAAAACCTGATAGGATAGTGGTGAATCGTCAGCTTTATAGAAGAAATGCGGTCAGAACAAATTCTTAAATGACCATGATTAAAGCTGAATCATATTAAGTTGAGCGTAGAACTCACAGCTATGTTTATTAACAATCAACAGCATGCTCAGTGTGACAATAACTCACAAGATTGGGACTAAACAGCTGTGTGGCCATTAGAAAAGCAATTGTTTGACTACTGAGTGACTAACAATGAAAGATGCTGATATTCAGTGAGGGTGGGGCCATTTATTGGAAGATGAAAACTTTGTTTCCAGCATTACAACTGCTTTTAACTGGGACTGAGATTAAAAAAGAAAGTTGCTGCTACCAGATTCACTAATCTAATATTGTTTATTTTTTGCAAGTAGCTACATATTTTCATTTTGTCTCAAGGGTAATAAAAATAGTATTTTTTATTTATTAAAAAAGTCAGTTTGCACATGGACAGTGCATTTATAGTCTAAATAAATGTTACACTATATAAGTGGCAATCAGTCACTGCTCTCTAAATAACAACATCAGCTCGGCCATTAAAAAAAACATATCGGTCATGTATAATGCATGCAATACTGTACAAGCCTCAGAGAGAGTGTTACGATCTGGGGATGATGCTTCAGTTGGTCATGTCTAGGCTGGCAATAAAATGAAGTCAGTTGAACAGCTCAATGTACTGAAATACCAGGGTATCCATCATGGACTTTTTTCTTTCCTAGATCATTGGCCTCAAATTATGAAAAAGTGGATTTGGGAGCATAAGGAATCATTTTCACACACAGTCCTGACCCCATTGAAAGATCTTGGCCAACAATGTATGCAACTGTGGATGGATATAAATGTTATGTTGATGCATGAGGTTGTCAAAACAGTACCATTGCAAGTGCATGCCTTAATTAAAGCTAATTATTAATGTGTGTGACTTTTAAGCTTTTGGTGGTACTCTCAACTTCAGTAAAACAGGAAGCTCTAATAGGTCTTAAATGTAAATGGCTACATAGGCATATTAAATATATTAAGCTTTTCATTTTGATTTTGACCAGTGTATATCTATGTAGAACTGCAAGTCAGTGTGCTAAACCCTATGCAATGGCAGGGGCAGCGTGACTGAATGCACTAATTAGGTAGGTCCTTATACGTTTGCCCATGTAGTGTGTACATATTTCAGAAGCTTAAGAAGCCATCTGATTTGCAGGCTGTTAATGACTCTGTTCCGGCAGTGTGATTCATGTGTCTGTGGTTTGTTTGTTCGCTCCTTTTGCTCAGTTCCTCATGGCATGTTATAGCTTTAGCTAATGTCTCTCCATGTGGTCCCTCTTCATACCATTTGGAAAGTGATGAAGGCTGTGAGTGTTAAGTGAATGACCTATAGTTTGATGTATGAAATATTTTCATTGAAGCTAATTACAGATAATAGCATATAACAGACAAAGATGAGTACCATAAGTGCCTCCTCTCAACCTTTTGCCTGACTGGTGCCAGAGTGATCCTCATAGAAGCGCTACCAGGGTCTTTTCAGATTTAAACTGCTACAACAGAAAGGGTTGCTTTAAAAGTCCAAAAAATGGCTCAAAATTGTTCTTACTTGCTTTTCTTTGTTTCTGTTAATTTTTTTGTCTACCTCGAGGAGTAAACAGTTCTTGCCTTAGCTAATCTGTCTGTAAAAGAGAACATAAATGATCACATACTAAACCAGCAGAATGTCTGCCCTACAGGCCTGGCAGTGTGAAACCACTGTATAATCAAGCATCATATAATTGGAATATATACTATAAAAATATGAATCTTCATGAAATGTTTAACTAACTCATTGTTAAAATCACACTGTTAGCAGTATGATCAGACTTAATATTATTTGTAATGTACCACTACACTTAACAGCACTTTGTTTCTCACAGTGGCATAAAACCTTTGCCCAAAACTGCAGCTATGCAGATTTATGCATGGTGCCATCAGGTTACTGTACTCCTGTTAGACAAACACTGAAATATAAGTTGGTAAAAAAAAAAAAAATAACAAAATTGCGCTTTGGTAACATATTTCCAGACAGAACTAAACAAACTTCCAATTTTTTTCATCTTCTCTCATCGAGATGTCCTGTCTTGTTACACACAGGATATTGGAAGGAGCATGTAAAGACTCTGTTTATTAGGAAACAATCACATACTTAGTGCTATTTTTTTGCTTTAGCTTTAGCTGTTGGCAACTTCTGCTACTGTCTCTGCGCTCTCATAATATCACCAACACACTCAGCTTGGCAGCTTTCTGCTTCTTATGCATTGTTACTCTGTCTCTAATTGGTGACTCCATTGCCAAATGCTATCATATTGTTGATTTGTGAGTAAGGATTTTGAATTCTAAAGCAATTGCAACCTTTATTATTGTCAATGAATCATGACTGGAGCCAGTCCCTCCTGAATTCACCAATGGACCATCCACTAGATCTTTAATATCAATTATAATACATTATCTTGCAAAAAAGACATTCTGTTCAATTTTTTTGACTTCTACAACTTCTTTTATTACATTTTTTTCTGTAACAGACATCATATGTGGCCTATAATTAATGTACAGTGGCTCAGTATGGAATCTCACCAAAGCCAGTCATCTGGAAGTCAACTATGTGAACAGGAAGGGAAGTTATAATTACAGTTTGCAGCTTAATCTGTCCTTTAAATTACCTCTCTGTTTCATGTCGTACTAAATGCTCTGCTGATGAGCTTGTCTGAAGCCTTGTTGCATATGACATTTTTTTGAGAAATTGCTACAGTGGCTTTCAGTAGACATTCTGCATTTTTATCAGGATAATTGTGAAAAAGAGAGTTATGCACATAATGAAATTAAAGATATTGTCCCCTGAATGTACAAATCACATGTAAATACATAGTTTTAGGAAAGTGTTTTTTCTCAAGGGTTCTTCCGTTTGCATCTTATGGAGTCTTTCCTTGAAAGTGTCACCACTGGCTTTCTGATTAAGGGACTTGTAAAAGCTGTTTTGAAGCAATGTGTACTGTTAAAAGAGCTAAATAATAAATTAACATGGAACTTATGTGACAGTCTAAAAAATTCAGACCTAACTAATAAAAACTCAATTCATTTTGAACAGTACATTTAAAAGTAAAAGTCCAGAATGAAATTCTGCTTTACATTTTAGTGCCAGCATATCCAATAGATATTTAAATGTTTAGCTTTGGTTTTGGCCAACGATTGGGCTACATTGCTAATTGGAACAAGCGTCCAGTGTCAGTATACTCTGCAATTGTGGATAGCCGTAGCGGATTAAGTTCACATTACTAATAAGTAATTAGTGTGCTTATACAAATGGGTTGGTTTTGGATATTGTAAAATAAAAAATAAGGATAAGGTAATTTTTTGTGGTGTCAGATATTTTAACTTTTTAATCAAGTAGTGTCTGTAGTAGCACTGTTGCACTGGTTAGTGCATATGTCAGTTTGCCTCGCATATGTACATGCAGTCTCCTCCATATTTATTGATACCCCAGTTAAAGAAGAGACAAATGAGTTAGAGGAAAGTCACCTTGTGGGAATTGTTGTAATCTCACACTGAAAAGAATGTAAAAAGTTCAACCATGAATTAAGAAAATCCCACATGAAGCATAATTGTATTTAACAAAGCAGCATGTAGCAATTGTTAGCACCCCAGATATTCTTAAAAACAACATTTAACTGAAACATTTTTACATAAAGATCATTTTTAATTTAGATAACCGAATTATTTGGTAATGAGAAATATGAATTTTCAGGATAAATTTACTTCAATTAAGTTTTAATTTCAATACAACAGCAGTAAATATGCAGAGAATATCAGCAAAATGTGTTGTTTACAGAGAAAGAAATAATGTAAGATTCGACAGCTTTTTTTTTTTTCATATTTTCCTCCGATCTTTCTTTTCTTTGTTTGATATCCCACCTCTTTCTTTCACTCCCTCCTAGTTTTTCTTCTCGCTTTCTTTCTGGGCTTTTCCGTGTGATGTCTGTAAGTTTATATAGGAATCAAGCCAGGATTTTCTTACCAGCTTTTTCTCATTAGAGAATTGGAAGAGACTTGAGC
The DNA here is from genome assembly GCA_034780255.1 of Parotocinclus maculicauda. Lineage (NCBI taxonomy): Eukaryota > Metazoa > Chordata > Actinopteri > Siluriformes > Loricariidae > Parotocinclus > Parotocinclus maculicauda. The sequence continues at coordinate 11,625 of JAUZSU010126568.1, read as the reverse complement.
TGAGGGGAATGGCATTAGAAAGAGAGCGAGTAAAGGAGAGCAACATTATGAGAAAGATGGATGGATTGGAACGTGTGGGATGTATGTTGGCCAGCATATCCCGATTCCCGTATGGCCTCTGAAGTTTGTTACCTGAACCACCTCTGCTTGCTTCCTTTCTGGTTACAAGTCTCACCCTTGCCTCATGCACACATTTGGAAATAACCTCTTTAGTAATTGCCAGCTAACCGTTCTAGCTCTTTGTTTTTCTCTACCATATACTTACTTATTAATTAGTTACCAGTATCCAACCTTTATCTCATTAACTAAACTGTAAACGTGTATGAAACTTCAGTTCTGCTGTTGTGATTATATTCATGTATTTGTGGTATAGCTACAACATATCTGTCCCAAATTACCTTACTAAATAGTTTACCAAACTGGCACATCACACGTTGTCATATTTGCTATAGGCTATAGGCTACATTCACATTACCAGACTGAAATGACTCAATTCAGATTTTCTGCCTTAATGTGGTGCAGATCAGATTTTTTTCAGTGTTGTGTGGACGTGTCAATCCTGATCTTTTCAAATCAGATTTAAGCCACTTTCATATGTGGTCCTATATCGGATATGTGTCCGAGCCCTGGACATGCAAATTGAATGAGAATGGTCAGATCGGATTTCATGTGTCTTTTTGCCCGTGGATTTTTTGTTGTTGGTGACAAAGGGGACATGTATATACGTATCAATGTGTGCGTGCGAGAAGTTTCAGGGACAGATTTATTCACATAACAGACAGGTGCAGGTCACTTACATGTGTGAATGTGATTGGTCAAAACAGCCAAATCCGATCTGAGTAAAAAATCTGATTTAAGCAATGTGGCTTGTAATGCGAACATTGCCATAGTGATTAGTACATAAGTGATTTGGGATGCAAAGCAACAGCAGTGATGTTTATCTATATTTACTGGTAGCATCACTCCTTTTCTAATCAACTGACTGTGGACTATCATGGTCTGGTGACAGCAAATGCGGTAGTGGGCATTTAAGTGCGTGTTTGCAAGTAGATGTGTGTGAACAGGGTGGGGGTGTTACTACTCAGGCGGTGAGGCATTCCTGATTGTTTTTTCAGTGCCTGCTGGGATGTCTGCCTTGTCTCAATGTCCCTCTTTTTATCTGTTTCTTGGACATACTTAGCTGCCAGGGGGTCTCAGGTGGCAGTGATGGACCCCAGAACTGACCACTAGTTATCTTTTATCCACCTCCCAAACATTATCCTCCACTGGCCACATGTCATCACATTCCCAAGCAGAATTCCCAGCTTGGTCATCAAGATCATGTTGCTATTTCTTTTGCATCTTGTTGTGTCAGTAATTATAAATACACAAGGCTTTTTTCACAACATAATAAGAAAGACTCTTCTGACTGAGCTCAGCTAGCATGCTTTACCACTATTAGATAAATCCTTAGTGCTGTGCTAATGCTGGTGTATAATATTTTTTAGTTGATTCACTTGTGCTGGGATCAAGAACATGATGTACATTAATACCACACAGATCATCAGTATAAACCTAGGACAGAAGCCATTGCAGAGAGGTGGCTGATTGCTGTGGTTGTAAAGTTATCAGACAATATTAAGAGCCATTAATAAAAATAGGACCATGACCATTCCTAGCAACTGGTGTTAAATTGGTTTATAATAATACTCACAGTATTTTCTTTAGTAAGAATCTGTGTAATACATTTATGACTGTACACTTTTATTTTTTTTTACCTCCTTGTGCTGATCACTCTGTTAGGTTTGCATTGTGATAGTGACTGGTTAGCTATACATTACCCTGCACAGAATGCCTTCCAGGAGCAACACCTCAGTATGTTATGCAGTCACAGCTCTGCCAAACGGGGGGAGGGTATGAGGAGAAATGTTTCCGAGAATTCCTTCACTGTACACTAATTACAATGTAGCGCTTCATTGCTTTTTATTGGGATACGTTTTGCTCTGGCAGTGATGAACAATACAACAGATCTGGAAGAGACTCTTTGTGTTGTTGTTGCTGATGCCAGTTGAGAAGCGACAAAAGTGACATTTACTATTTTCAAACCATGATGAAGAATGACTGAAGGTGAGACTTCCATCTCCAAATGAGCTATAAAGGACATCTGAGTGTTACTGCATCAAATGACTCGTACTGTTTGATATTGCAAGTGACTCTGTTGCTTGGAAGAAACACTTTATCCTTTTAATGCTGCTAGTAGTTTTTAGCCCATAGTTCTGCTCATGATTGTGTCAAAAGTATGCAAGAGTTCAAGTATGGCAGAGATGCTAGTAATTTCTCATGTTTATTAGCAAGGTGGTAAACCTTAAAGTACTGCCTAACACAAACCAAAATATTTTTCATGTGGATAAGTCTATTAAATTAAAAGCATTAAAAAGTCACAAATGAGTAAATTAGTGGTGACCTTGAGTGGAACTGAGTGGATGAGGCTGGACAACAAAAAAACAAGTCTTGAAAAAAAATGTTTTTCTGAGCCTATCAAATTGGCGCTTAAAGAACACGGACCAACTGCACTTCATTTTAAAGACTGTAAGGTATTAGTGCTGTTTAATTGGTTAAAGTGCTAATGTAGAAGTGTTAATGGTAGATTTTTAGGAACACTGGTGCATTTTGTCTGCAATGACATGTATTGTGATAAATATCAGGTATTGTGAAAATTTCTTTCATTATTGTGATATATTATTTTCCCATATGGTTTCTGTGGCAGATCTTTAAAAGTGGAAATCTGTGGGTTACTGATACATTGTAAACAAGCATATAATTAAAACGGTGAATATTAATATTCAGATTATTTGAGGATAATAAGACGGCGACCTCAGAATTGTGCTTATCGTCCTGGAAAAGGTTGCAAAACAATCTCTGCAGTGTTTGGACAGATTTTGTATTAACTGAGTAAAAATTGCAGAGTAAGCATTAAAATTGGCTAATGTTAATAAGTCCACCATCAATAGAACACTGAGCAACAATGGTGTAGAAACAAAAAAAGTGCTTGAAACAAAAATTGTGCATTCCGGCCCAAGTAGCTTATGCCACCTCTAAAACATGGTGGCGGTAGCATCATGGGTTGGGCCTGTCTGGCAGTTTCTGGACCAAAACAGCTTGCTGGTATTGATGGAACAATGAATTCCTAATTATATCTGCAGATTTTAAAGGAACATTTCAGGAAATCCGTTTATGAACTCAGTCTCAAGTGAATGTGGTTATGCAGCAAGGCAATGACCCACAGCACACAAGTCCTTCACAAGAATACAAATATTATAGAAGTAGTTTGTGAGGCTGTTCTGCTATGAGGAAATGCGCTAAAATCCTCCAAGTTGATGTGAAGGACTGATCAACAATTACTGCAAATGTTTGGCTGTGGATATTACTGCACAATCAGGTCATACCACATTACCTTTTGCAAATTTCACATTATTAAGCTACTAACAGATATGCAATAATGTGTCATTATCCTCAATAAACAAGTGACCAGGTGAAATATTTCATTTGTTCTGATTTATTTAACTATATTCTCTTTATCTCAGTTAATCATTAAAATATAATGGTAGGTTAGGCCATATTTATGTGAAAATAGAGAAAATTTGAAAGTTTCTAAGATTGTGTAAACACGGTTCATCAGAATACTAAAGACACAGGCAGCACTGGCTTTACAAGTAGCAAAGCTATTACTTTAATCACATTTTCCAGTGACATGATAGGGGTAGTATAACAAGTGTAACAAGATATTTATCAGGTTACCATCCTTGGTTTGCAATGGAAGGCAAACTCCAAATTCTACAATTGTATACATTTGGAATTAGGTATTTACTTTTAAACTGATTCAGCACAAGTGTGCACATTGTAGAGAAATCCACTAACAAATGCCTCTACGCTATTACAGTGAGATAACAAGACACAGAATACCGATTTTAATCCCATATGGTATAAATTCTTCATATATATCACCGAACAGCATGCTGGGTACAGCTCACTTTGTAGCTGGGTAGTATAACATACAGCACAGCATAGAATAGCATAAGATAAGTCACATCTGGGAGAGGCTCTTTCAGATTAAAGAAAAGAAAAGGTGATGAAGCATGAAAAAAGTGAGATCGGAGATGCAAACTTTTGCCCAAGATAGGAGCTGTTTATGCACTTTGGTAGTGTTTTGTTTTAGAAAAAATAAAACACAGAGCAAAATGCTATATACTGCTATCTAAGGCTATATAAGGTTGGTAACATTAGCAATTAAGCCCATTATCTAAGCAGAAAATGTGCTTGGAATACTGAATGTGTATAAGATTATGGGTGTTGGGTTTGTGTTGTTGGCAGTCTTGGGTGACCAAGCGTTTGGGAACTGAGGACATTAATTGATAAAGCTTTGTAGGTGGAATTTTTTTCCCATTTTTGCTTGATGCACAACTTCAGTTGCTCAACAGTCCGGGGTCTCCGTTGCTGTATTTTGCACTTCATAATGAGCCACACATTTTTAATGGGAGACAGGTCTGAACTGCAGGCAGGACAGTGTAGTACCCACACTCGTTCACTGCAAGGACACGATGTTGTAACAATTTAAAATTTGGACTTATTTAAAAAAGGACACTTAGCCACTTCAGGACCAGCTGGCGGTGTTTCTGGGTGTTGTTGATATATGTCTTTTGCTTTGCATGGTAGGGTTTTAGCTTGACATTATAGACTATATATCAATAAATCTCTAAACTCCTTGCAATTGCATGATGAGAAACGTTCTTAAACTGTTGGACTTCTTGCTCGTGCAATTGTTTAAAAGTGGTGAACCTGTGAAAACTGTTTACCTTTTGTGAGTTTTGCATACACATCTGCTAAAGTGTGTAATTAATAGATTTTGACTGTTGTTAACTAAAATTATAGATAGTATGTAATTCTGGAATATTTAGAATTTCTCACTTGAATCTACTAGTGATTAATGCTAGCAGCATTGTTTCTATGTAGCGTTGTGTACTCTTTTTAATGTAGGCTTCTTTCTTTATAGGGCAAGTGAACAGGTTTTTTGTGGTTCCGTTGTTCTTTGTGTAATGTTTGTTGTGTAAAAAACTATTTTTATATAACTGATGCTTTTGATCTGTCACTGGTTGCTTCGTTTTTGAGTTGCCAAACAAACCTTATGTTAAGTACACCTTCACTGAAAGGTAATATATTGTGTGCAAAACTAAAGAACAGTTTAGTGCCTGGTTATTAAAATACCTTGGAATGTCATGTCAGTGTTTAGTATGATAGTTCTTGTGATCTCTTTGGTATCGCAGTTCATGGGGGCCTTTCAATCATTCACAATCTAAAATATTCATATCTTTTATGTTTGAAACGTACTATTATGTATTATGTATTATGTACTATTACTCTATAAAACCTTTTTAGGCTTACATATCAAAGTGCTAATTCACTAATTGTTTCTGACACTTGTTAATTGACATTCAACCTAATTTTACTGTCATTGTCTCTGCATCTGTGAATTAAACTTGTGAAAATCAGGCACAATGTTCATATGCTGTTTAAGTTACTTTTTCATCACTGCATGTACTCGAAGCTAATAAATTAAATGTCATTGTAAATAAGTTATCTTGCTGCAGTGCTCTGTGAAGTGCAGCACCGTGGGCAGTCACACCAATTACAACTTTCAGAAACACCCCTTTATTTTTGATTTATGGTTTAAAATGACTTGTTATGGGGTAATTTCTTTATCTTGTTGTTATGCATGCTTTTCGCAGGCATTTGCAAGCTTGTATACAACAAGTGTCATTATTTGTGATCTTGGTTAGATTAAGTGTTGCAGCCAGGCTTCCCCAGAAAACATCTAAATTTTTACATGGTTTCAGTTTTCTAACCACACCCCTCCCCTCCCCTCCCCTCAGATGCTTTATTGGAACTCATTCTGGAGATTGGTTATTTTGTTGGGGGTAGTTACGTATGCCTTACTGTGAGTCGCAAAGCTGAAATTCTCTGTGAGACTTTTTGATCATGTGCATGGCTGTATTTATGTGTGTGTGTATGTCTGTGCGTGTGTTTTCTGGTGTATGATGGGGCTAGCCTTTTTGCCTCTATGTGCTGCTGTCGCACTGAGCAACAGGAGGAGGGCAGACACAGTTTTTGTGGTTTTTGTGTCTCTCGTTAACATTTTCTGTTCAGGATTTCCTACAAGATGTGGCTACAAAAACAGTTCCAGACCCCCTCCATCTCTTACTTGCCTCCTCTCTCTGTCAGCAGACAAAAAAGAAAAATAGAAGTCTGCTTTTAATTTACAGGAGAGCAGCGGTATGCTGGAGTGAGCCCACTGGGTCCTAACTTCCCCCTTGATTTGGCAGAGAAACCCCTCAAAGTTATTGAGGGGAAGAAAATTAACAGAGGAATACGTCCAGGAACTTTGGCAGGAGTCTAATGCTGCAAGTCTATTGCTTTATAATGTACCCCTTCATGGGGTCTGATTTCAGTCCCAATATGTGTAAGGTAATGAGAACATCATGTGCTATTCTGGGCTTGTTGTGTAGGCTGTGAAAATTACTCTAAATGTGTGCATTTTGATTTGTTGGCAGTTTGCCTTGGATTAAAAAAGTAAACAGTGTGAAGGAAGTTATATTTTAAATAGTGGAAAATACCCATGCCAGAGCTCACTATAATTTTTTCTCTGAAATAACAGTAAAACTTTTAAGGTTTAAATATGGATTTTTCACAGTGTTAGTCAGTTATTAACAGTATTGGTAATACTCGGTATCCCTGGTATTCATAGGGACATAGTTTCACGTTGCAACAAAGTAGATGATAATTTATATTGCCTTAGGTACCTTTTTAATAACTCCCCATGTATAGTGTTGCTGTTGTGTTATGGGGTGAAATATTTGATGTGGCCTTCAATTGCAAGACAGCAATGGCTATCTTGATGGAGGAATAGGTCTGCCCATTGTTACTTTCAGACAAGTCTTAGGTGCAATCTTTTAAGACAAGTTCTATCAGTTGTAAGTCATTCAGGATAAGGGTGTCTGCTACATGTAAATATTAAATTATTAACTGCACTGTTCTTGAAAAAACATGGTTAATGAAATTACAGAAGTGACCAATACAGAACTACAATTACAATTGTAACTGGTTTGTTTCCAACCAATTATGCTTCCGAGGAATCTGTATGGTCTGACAAGTGGTTCTTATGGGTACGCTTAGGCTGTTTACAAAGATCTTTCTTTCTGTCTATAGAAAAAATTCATTGCCACCTACACAGTGATAGGCCAAAAAAGATGTGTATTGGTGGGGAGCTGGACTGTGTCGCACCACTAAAATCGTATGAGTAAATACTGTAGATATATGTGTTTTAGGCAGACACGGTGTTTTGAACTGCCCCAGCAATGGAATAATTACTGTTCAGTACGTTATTTACAGTTCAGTAGTTTAATTTTTAAATGTTTTAATCCTTAAAGTTGTGTATGGTTTATGATGCTTTCTTTCTTCAAGTCAACACAACAAAGCTGCTTTTAGTTTAGGCTGCCTTTTCATATAATAACTTTTAAAGTCTTTTGTTCAATACTGCAGAGGCGTTGCAATTCCATTAACAAACATAAAAGAAAAGTTGAAGTATTTGGGCATTTTTGTTTAAAGAGACAACAAAACCTGATGTTGCACCCAATAATATAGTCTAGTTTAGTACCCACTGCTTACTTGATGCACAGCTAAAAACTTTCCTCTGTTCTGATAGCTGTGCATAGGCTTTCTGTTCTGATAGGCTTTCAAAAATATTCCCTTAGATGGCTCTCAGAAGCACTTCAGTCTTACACATGGAAGTGTTGTTTTTGCCATAGTTTTAGGTATAATGGAACTTATCTCATCAAAACCTAATAAGTATCTTTCTGATTTATTTAAATGTTTTAATGGTTTAATGTGCCTACTAATTTTATGAATAGTCTTTGTAATTCCTATCTGATAAGTGAGGCTGTATAAAAGAGGCCAGTTCTGTGACATTGCAATATGGTAGCTTTAACAAAAGAAAGCTGGAATAAATATAACATAATAGAGCAATATTATAATTAAGTTACAGTGGTTGCCAAAAGTCTAAGACCAACAGTAAAATGCTTTTTTTGTGCATTTTTCTTCAAAGTAGTACAATGTTATGATACAATGTTACAAATATGATAGCAAAACTACTTGGAGACCAAAGATGATCAACGAGTTCTGGATATTATTGGTCTGCCTTTTCAGTCACCTGGCCTAAACTCCAATGAGCATTTATAAGTAATTCGAGAAATGCAAGCATTCAGTAATTTTGCACAAACTTGAGGCATAGATACCAGCTCCAGTGCACACTAAAATTATAACAAAAGGGGGAACATATCAAATATTAATACAAGCTGAAACGATTTATTTTTTAATATTTCACTTAAATAAGTATGCTAAAATCATGATTTGAAATAAAAAATTTTGCATTAGAATAGAGGAAAATGCTAAGTTGAATTTTCTCTAATGGTCTCAAGAGTTTTGGCCCCCACTGTATGTGAAAGTAAATTAAATTTTTCCTGATGAGTGCTGGTGGTTGAGGCCTTAACTAAGCTGCATGGCTACTAAAAAGTATCATAGGGTGGTTGTGGTGGCACCTTTCACTATACCATTCCTTTATGTTTATAAAATTTCAGTAGGTTAAACTTGACCCATATAGTACATTGCTCTTATGTAGTATTTGTAAATATTTTCTCTGTGTTAATAAATAATAAACAACAGCAACTATGAGAGGATAAAAAGGCAACACACTTGTTGGGGTACACTCATTGTCTCATGGGAAGTAAATGAGAGGCTTTGCTGCCAAGTCTCTCATACCATACCATTTATCTTGTTCTGTGGAGTGTAATCGTGAAAGTAGTGTGCAGTGAATCAGGAAACACCCCAGGGGGCTCCTGCCTCTAGGCTGCCTTTCCTGCATATACGGACCTAAACAACCTGACAAGGGAGAGGTGGTCAGGTTAACAAGAGGTCAAGTTTGTTTCAGAAATATACTCACAGTGCACTACTTACAAGGAAAAACTCATTCACACTAGTTGGAATTTTGTAGGGATGTCTAATCGTGATCTTATTTGATGCAAAAGATCTGGCACGTAATTCGCTACCACAGTCACATACTCATTTACTCATGTTTAACGAGTAAAAGATTATCCAGTGTGGTTAGCTATTTTGCCACTCTTTGCAGCAATGACACTGAGTCCTTGCTGAGTAAATATGGGGGCATTTTTAAACTCACATTTTTATATTTACTTGCTTACTTTTATTATGTTAGAGGTCCTAATATGAACTGTATTTGAACACATTTATACATAGTGGAAATCAAATTAATAAAGACTTACTTTTATTTTTTTATATAAAAAATGTTGTCTTTACACTATTTGTCCATTTTATCAGTTTCAGTTACACTACAGAAGCACTTACCATGTAGTTCTACAATTACAAACTGTAGTCCATCTTCTCTACATACTTTATTTGTTCTCTTTACACTGTTCTGTAATGTTTAGGACCCCCACAGGTCATTTACTGTTTAAGTGGTGGACCATTCTCAGCACTGCAGTGACAATGATGTGGTGGTGGTGTGTTATTGTGTGATCCATTCATACCAGCTAACAAGCACATGAGTACAAGATGGATGTGACGGAGAGGATACTCCATTTGGTGTTCTTTACCTTATGTTCTGTGGAGGCATGTCCCCCTGCAACCTTTACTGGGGAAAAAGCAGGGTTAAAATAAGTTTAAAAATTGATAAAACAATGTTTAGGTAGGCCATTAAGAGACCTTGCAATTTGACAGTAAATGTACAATGTTTTTATTGTTTTTATTTTAAAATAAAATAAATTTTAGTGACCTCTTTATTGAATAAAAGAGATAACAGAATGACAAAATCATAGTTTTAACCACAAATCATTATTTAAGTTAAATATTACAGGTATATAGGCAAAATACTTATTCTTACTTTATAGAAAGTTTGAAAAATATTTTTTAAAATTATACTATTATACAAAAACATTAGGCTCAAACAACTAACTATTACAATCTATTGCTTTGATGAGTTTTTTTTGTTGGAAAATTGCTTTGAGCTCTGTTAGTGTCCTAACGTTATGCTAATATGATGGCACATCAAGCACGTCTCTGCAGCAACACCAACTAATCACCTCACCTTCCACTCAAAAGCAACTCCTACAGTGGATAATAGGGCAGCGAGGAGAAAGCTTGCTTTTAATGACTTGCAAAAGTTCTTTGAAAAACAAGAGCTGTCTTAAATCAAGCATGAATGTGAATTATTTAGCAAGTCTTTTCCCTCTAGGAAATCTGAACTTGCAGAGATCAGGCTGGTTGAGCGAGTTTTTGGCAGAGGCCAGTGCCACTGCAATATGGTGTTTTTCCTTCTGTTACTGTTTTTTTTGCCTTGCAACTTTTTTTTCTAAGTTATTAAATCTTTCAGCTATCAGTATAACCTTCTCCGTTTTTTTCATTGTGACTTCGTATATGACTTGACATGATGACAATTCTTTATGAATGATCAGCTTTCAGAACTGAACAGCAGCCAACTACCAGGCGTCCGTGGGTTACCCAGATCCTTCTTTTTCTGTGTTTTTCTTCTCACCATCTGTCTGCATCTCTCTTTCACTCCCCCAAACCATTTCTCTCTTTGTAATCACTTTTCCCCCCATCCAGACAGTTCTACGTCTGGCAATTGTTGGATGGAGTAGACATATAGTAGTATATGTTGAGTATTTTTCCTTCTGTTGTTCTCACTACTCACCCTTCCTTGGCCAGGGTTGTCATGGAAATCAGTTCTCCTTCAAAAAATAAAATAGCCTTCTTTTCTCCTGCTTTTCTTTTTAGACTAATTCTCAGTCTCAATTCTTCTTACCTCTCAGTAGCTTTGTTGCTATGGTTTCTCACAGAATGTACTTAAGGTGTGACAGTCCACCCATATATTGAGTTGTTCTGCCTGTCAGGTTAACATCTCCATTTACCATCTCTGTTTGATAACACACCAGGAGTGGTGCTTGCTTTGTCAGGATTCACAAAGCTTGTCCACATACAGGTTTAAACCAGTTCATATTTGTGGCTCTCGCGAGTCATACCGAAAACACAGTATATTTCTTTTTCGACTTTTTATGTGTTGTTTGGGACTTGACATGCTTTTTGCTGTTTATGCTTGACAACATGACTAGGAGCTACCTGATGCTTGGCAGCTTGGTTGTGGACACACTATGCTCAGAATACAGTGGATACGGAAAGTGTTCAGACCCATTTAAAGTTTTCACTCTTTGTTTCATTGCAGCCATTTGCTAAAATTAAAAAAGTTCATTTTATTTCTTATTAATGTACACTCAGCATCCCATCTTGACAGTAAAAACAGACATGTAAATTGTTTTGTAAATTTATTTAAAAAGAAAAACTGAAATATCACATGGTCATAAGTATTCAGACCCTTTGCAGTGACACTCATATTTAACTCACAAGCTGTCCATTTCTTCTTATCCTTCTTAAAATGGTTCTAGTGAAGTGGAGTCCAGCTGTGTTTAATTAAACTGATTGGACTTGATTAGGAAAGGCACACACCTGTCTATATAAGACCTCACA
>JAUZSU010126557.1:0-17367 GCA_034780255.1 Parotocinclus maculicauda | reverse complement strand
TATAAAGCTATAAATGTCTATTTTCTTTCTGCCTTGGAAAATGATGAATCTGCTATAGGACTGTACAATACAGTCAGCATTTGTTTCCATTTACTTTTACTGTAGAATCTTAAGGTGAGTGTCCTAGTGCAAACCAACTATTGTCTGGTATAGTATCTTCCAATTAAGTTATGGATTAATAAAGTTATTTATCAGAAGAATATGGATAAATTGAGAACCATGATTCATAAGAGTGGTACGTAAAACAAACGTCTACTATCTGGTTTCGGCTCCCTTCTAATATGTGGTTTGGCCTTGAGGTCGAGCTGCAGAGAGTGTAAATTCCTCCGAAAGATTCTGCTGCTATGGAAACCTGGCACCTTTCCTGTTTTCCTCGCTGCGGCGTGACCTGTCTGGAAGTTTCACCACTGTGCTATGAACACGGACTGGTGTGCTTTTAGGCAAGCGACTCTTTGGCTCCCCCTCTCTCCCAACCTATGAACTCACCTTCCATTTTACTGCTTCTCCGTCCAGTAGCATCAAGACGGGTCTGTGTAAGCGCTGCCCAAGTAGCTGCTATTAAGCCTGATGGCCGCTCGTTGTTGCTGGATTTTTTTCCCCCAATATCTTTCCCCCTCCCCCATGGCTAGTCTCTTTTCAAAGTCATTATCTGTGCTCATGTGCTAAGGAGTTTTTTTCATGCTCACATAATGTACTCCTCAGAGGATAGTATGTGGGCGTGGCTTTTTTTAATCTTTTCTTTAATCTTTCTCGATGTTTACCAAATTCAAAGTCTTCCTGTCCTGTCTCTCCAATCCCCCTCCACCCCCACTTTGTTATATTGTTTGTTCGGACGGGTTGATGCTTTTCATTTCACTGTATATTGTACCTGATACTATGTATATGTGACAAATAAATCTAATCTAATCTTTATAATTCTCCACTGTATAACGTTAATTAGAATCAATAAATAATAATTATATACATCAGAATTTGCACAATCGGTGGATGACTAAATACTTTTTTGCCCCACTGTAGGTAGCTTTAGCACACAGAACGAAGTTAATTAATAATTAATAGGCTACCTTTATAAAGCAGAAGCTAACAAATAGTTGCTATTTTTCTGATTTACTGTGGTAGAATCAGGTATTTATGATATCAGATATCTAAACTATTAAAATATTTATAAACGTAACACAATAAGCATGTTTATATGAAGACAGTATTAGCACATGGATAATAGCATGGTAGCTCTGGTGTCTTTATATAAAAGCTGGGATGCAGCTTGTGGCTAGCTTAAAGCTAACTGCTAACAAAGCTTGTTTTTGAGTCCAAACCAGTCTAATTTAAGTATCTGAGGTTTACAGGTGTTTTCACATTTACATGTGTTTAAATCCCTCCTTAAAAGTTACCTTTTTTCGTCTTAGATAAAATTCCCCCCCCCATCTTTCTGTCTATTGTCTCTGCTCTAAACGGTGTGTAATCTCTGTGTTTCACCTGTAATATTGTAAAGCGGCCTTGAGTGGTAGAAAGGCGCTATATAAATTAAACATATTATTATTATTATTAATAATTCAGACAGTATCAACCCATAATACAGTATTTCATATTTCATATGGCCAATTTCATTTCCTTTGTTAACAATCATCCATTCCTGCATTTCAAGCCTGAAAAACATTAAAAAAAAACTTGACTTGGACAATTTAGAGCTAGTGATAGTAATTATTAAAATGTTTTCAAATGTATGTTTTTATTTTTAAATGTTACGCACGAAGGGATTTCCATATTTAAGTCATGCATATTTTCTGATTTTACATTTTTGTGTTCTCTTGATAAATGCCCCTGGAAAAGATGTAATATATTATTAATGTTATTAATTAATGTTGTTCTAAAATCTCAGTGTACTTTTCTGAATTAATGGTGCCATTACAGAGCTGGAAGTGGAATTTGGAAAGGGCATTGACATAGTCCCATAGCGTGAAAGACTCTGGCTTTTGGACTAGCTGATATAAGTCTGATTGGTTCTTATCATTGTTGGTCAGGAGCATGGCAGGCTTGGAGGCATCTGGGATGGAAAATTACACAGTGTAAACGTATATTGTGATCAGATGAATCAGAATTTCAGATCTTTTGTGGAAAAATTGGATGCTGTGTGCACTGAACCAACTAAACAATTTTAAAACATTTCTTGACCACTATTGCCCATCATTGCTCCTCAGAGACTCTGCCTTTCCTGGTTGCTGTATTTGTGCCAAATCATGGTTATAATCACTTGTTGACATCACCTATTTGAAAACACATCATTGTTTAATTTATTACTAGCTCTAAATTTCTTTGCCCCAACCTTTCTGGAATGTGTTAAAGGCCTGAAATGCAGGATTGGATGTTATTAACAAATAAAATGAAACTGATCAGACAAATATAAATATCATGGGTTCATGTTGTCTGAAATGATATAAAAGTTAAAGAACATTTAAGGAGCACTGTGTTTTCTTTATATTTGCATTTTCCATACCGTCCCAACCCCTGATTTGGGGTCTGAAAAACAGCATTCACTTAGTTTTTTTTTTTGGTATTTAAATGTATTTTGTGCTTGTACAGAGGAGTTTGTAAAGTGTCAAATGAACACTGGAGTTGTTCTGTTGCTGCATGAGCAAATCAAACTAAACAAAATAGCTAAACAAAATAAAATCATGTCATCTGCATATTGGTGCACTTTAAAGTCTGAGGCATATGGAGAGAAAGCATGGAGTGTGAAGAGATAATGGGTCTGAGTAGCAGTAAGAATGATATCATACTAATATATAAAAAATAAAAAAAAACATGACCAGCTGCAGCGTACATTAAAATATTGGCAAAGTTCTCTCTGGTAAAACATCAAAGGATTGTCAACTACAAGGAAGAATTGGTGATCACACAACGGTAATAATCTGATTTGCCATTTCTGATTATGGAAATACATTTATTTATCAGTTGCCTGAAATTACACCGGTTTTCTGTCTCTCTCCCTTGTACGTCTGGCAACAGTTCAAGCTTTATGTATTGCTTTAAGCAATGAGGAAATTTACTAGTAAACCAGGGAGTTGATCTATCTCTTATTCTTAGCTTTTTGTGCAGGACATGTTTATTTACCATTGCTGATTCAATAAAAAAAGTGATTTACTAATATAATGTAGTGTTAGATCTACATCTGGAATATTTATTTCACAGTGAATTTCATTCATTGCTAAGTCACAAAGAATGCTTGTTTATTTAGATTTCTTTTAACTAAAATCTGTGAACCTGTTTTCTTCCTGGAACTGTGTTTAATGAATCTGATTGGGCAACGTTCACTAATATACAGTATCTGGAATGGATTGTTCAATTAGAGCTTTCAGTTGATTAATTTTATTGTTTTGTTATAAACTTGTAATATTTAAATGAACTATTCTTAGAGTTTTTCTTCATTTAAAACTAGTAAAATCCTTTATAGGTTTTACGGGATATTGTTTTACAAATATAATTGGTATATGCAGCTATTTTTTATCATTTCAGAATTCCCATAACTTAGACTGTATAAGGGTGGGGCTGTGGTACTTGAGTCCGGTCTGATTTAAGCTGTTTCATTGGAGTCATTAGTATTTACACTTTGGCTTTTCTTGGGTTGTCTTGTAATGATGTTGTTACTTTTTTGTACACAGAGATCTATTCCACATGTACCAATATCTAGGGCTGTGTCCTATACAATTAATTGTAAATGTGACACAGGCAAATTGCATGGAAAAAAATGTTCGCAAACACCTGATGTGATTATCCTAGGAGGCGCTACTGCAGTGTTTTCTCCATGTAGGGGACAATGGGTAGTGGGTTTAATACCTTGTACCAACAGCAAGTGATGAAAACCGCTGTCTAGGGTATCCACTGTACACACATTACTGCATGCAAACAATAAATATTGTTTAGGCACAACAACACCAGACTTCCACAAGAACTTCCTTATACAGCTAAAACACTTGTCATTTTGTTTTTATATTGGTCCTTGTTCTTCATAAATCTCAAACCATAAACTAAATAGTCTGTCAAAACAGCAACACACTGTGTAGTGATTTGAGATGTGTGTTGAATACCAAGGATTATCTATTTTTTTTTTTTATTTAAAAAACCTTTATTCTACGTACACAATATATTGTTTGTTTAACATTAATTTTTGCCTTCAAACTTATTTTCATTCTCTCATATGTGAGAAAACTTCCCGCCAACTTCCTCATTAGCTAAAATGGTTAGTAATACTAGGTTTCTAAGCACATTGAGCACATTAACTCTGTAACTACAGCAAAAAAAGAAATAAGAAGAAATATGCATTACTTTACTTATAGCTACTTTTAAAACAAACTTCAGTCATTTTGTATTAATACATGTTCTTTATGACATGGAGCCTCAAAGCATTTACATAAACTAAAAAATCTTCCGACCAAAAACTACTTTTGGAGTTTGTGTATTATCCATGTGTCCGTGTGAGTTTTCTCTAGATAGTCAGGCCTTTCTCCCACACTTCACACTTGTTGGATTATTTGTTGTTAAGAATTAATACAATTAGGCAAAAGCTGTGCACCATTTTTTTTTAAACTTCAGTGAAAATTTGATGCCCTTTCCTGGTTTAATAAACGTTTTCTTTAAATATAGTGAATGTACCGTCTTTTAAAAAAAAATTTTACTGTCTTTTTGAGTCCCATGTTTATGACACCTCCCCACTACATTTTCTAAGTTCCTACACCTGCGCTTCATCTTCTGTTAATTACCAGCATTATTTATACACCTTGTTGTTCACCAATTCACTTGTGAAGTATTGGGGTTCCTGTTTACATTCACTTCTATCCATCCATCCATCCACCTTTCCCGCTCTGCACATTTCACACGAGAAAACAATAAAGCCCCTGTTCTACCTGCTTCTTCATCCATCATTGTCACATTTAGAGTCGACAGGTATTTATCATATGCTACTTTCAGCTACTCATATGTTTAGCAGCACATACAGCAGTTTATCCCTTTACTGCTGTGACTGGTAAGAGGACGATGAAAGTCACAGAGAGACTTATCTCATAGTTGTAGTCTGTGTTAATTTTTTAACACTATTTGTTTCAATTGCCATTGTTGTGTATAATATTGTGTATAGTTTTTATATAATATTTAGTTAATTAAGTCAAGGTACTTTTTATGGTATTTGTAGATGCAGCAAAACATTACATTCTAATAAACAACTTTAATGCTATGGTTGTGTACTGTTAAACTTATCTTAGAAACTTAGGATTTTTGTATTTAAAGAGAAGACAGAGGGTGATTTTGCAACCAAATTTCGGGAAAGGTGGATCCTGCAATTTTTGTTCTTGTATGCATATAGTAACCTTCAAGGCCTTTTTGTCCCAAAAGAAGAAACTGGCTGCAGCAGGAGACATGGATGGATGGATAAACCCTGTTCAAGGACCTCATTTGATCCAAGATGGTGGTGTGGCTGTAGTTCACAGTATCTGCTCCAGATACAAAATGCTGCTTTTTAAAAAATTTATATGTATCTGTTTGTAAAAGAAGTGGCTGGCTGTGTGTGTGCTTTGCCCCCCTTATGGCCCTGGGCAGTTTGGCCCTTGTTGATATTGGCCCTTGTTGTCCCCCTGCTTTGAAGGCAGTGTGCTCTGCTTTATTTCCTCGATCCAGGGTTCCAGCTCGACCCTGTCCATTGACCTCGTTCCCCGCACAGCAGCAGTACCTCTCCATTGCTCCTCCTGTCCTTTGCCTCACTCTGCTCGCATCATTACACTGCCTGCTGTCATTACCAATAAACCCTGATTGTTCCGCATCTCTGTCTCCTGCCTACTCCTTTAGAGCTGATTCTGACAATAATCTATTTTGTTTTATAATTCAGTTTATGTATTTTATTACAAATTTAAATTGTATTATTAATTTGTTATTGATTTAAATTATTTACCTAATTTTGCTATAATTTATTAAACTATAATTTTATTTATTAAACATCTAGGCCACCCACGGAGGATGGGTCTCCTGTTGAATCTTGGTCCTCCCTACCACTTTCAGGGAGTTTTTCCTTGCCACTGTTGCCCTAGGCTTGCTCAACTTGGGATTGGCCTTTTAAGATATTATAATATTGTAAAGCTGCTTTGAGACAATGCGCCATTGTAAAAAGCGCTATATAAATAAATTTGAATTGAATAGAATTATTTAAATTTGAAATTATATAGCAGTAGCCCAATCCAAGGTCATGTCAGTGAGTCTGGCACCCATCATATTTGTCCAGCTTACTAACTGGGAGAATTTACGCCCAGAAAGTATATTGGGACTTTCAGGTTAAGATAAACTGCTTAAATCAGTGTTAATAGATGATGGCAATCTGTGCAAGTTATTGCAGCTGCTCACCTTGTGTCTGGGGCAATACTCATACTGCTTGAAAAAGGGAGTCAAGAAGCTGGTGGTGCCTGTGTGTTTTTCCCCAGTAGCAGATCCTTTGGTAACATCTAGTGGCAGCAGGTGCAGTTCTGCAGGAGACACGTCTCCCTGCTGATTGTAGTGGAACAACCTAGAAGACCCATCTGACCTTCAGAGGTTGGTCAGGCTAGCAATTCACATGGATGGATGCCCCTGAGGGTGCTGCACTGAATGGCTCAGCTGGGCTGCTGTACTAGGCCAGGTCATGGTTTTTCCTCGAAGGAATCGAGAGAACCATGGTGTTAGGAGTGAAGCTCACCTTATTAGTAGGGATGGTGGTGAAGCATAGGCAGTGAGCATGGACATTTTATCCCACACTTATTTTTTTCCTTTTCGGCACCACTGCGGGTGGCAGCCTATCCAGTAGCTCCATCTTTTGTGTAATGTTTTAACGTGTTTTGTAGCATATTTCGTCTGTTATATGTTTTATCACTAGTTTAGTGATTATTGTGTTTGTTTTATGGACATGAACTCTGGTTTCGCGCGTCCGTGCAGGGCCAACTTTATTTACTCAAGGGAAGAGCTGCTTGCACAAACAAAGGGTTGTGCCGGCATAACACACCTCATCCCGGAGGAACTGCATAGGAGCTACAGGGGCTAAAGAGCCGGTGCTAAGCTAAAGGCTAAGCACTTTAAAAAACAATGAAGGTATAAACCATCTATAACTTCGGTGGTGATGGGAAATGTAAACTAACTGGCAACGTTCCCAATGGTAACGTGGACAATCCCGCTTTCACCACCGTAAGAGCGGACAGGGACGCCAAACTGAGCGGAAAAAGCAAAGGTGGGGGACTGGTGCTCTTTGTGAACATCAGATGGTGTAACCCAGGACTTGTAAGGAGAGGATCTGGTGTCGGGTTGTTGAACTGCTGGTGGTGAGTCTTCGACCCTATTATTATTTTTTTTTTTTGTTACTTAGATTTTTATTGAAATCCTACTTACAAACATACATATACAAACAGCATATGTCGCAAACAGAAAAAGAAAAGCAAAAACATATCAGTCATGGTTACAGATATCCTTTTTCCAAATACAAATATATATATAGATAGATCAGTCAGTCCTTATGTATCGTTCATTGTGTCATATTGTGTCCATTTTTCCAATTTATTTACAAAGACATCTTCTCTCAATCTTAGCCGATAGGTCATTTTCTCCATAATATAGACTTCTCTTATGATCTTTAGCCATTGTGTTATAGTGGGAGGTTCAGATTTGTACCAGTTTCTTGTTATTGCTTTTTTACATGTGATTAATAATATTTTGGTTAAGTATCTATCTCTTTCTAAAACATAATCATTTACATTTCCAAGATACATAACCTTACATTCCCTGGGTATTACATATCCTAGAATATCTTTCATCATATTATTTACATTTTCCCAAAATGTGTTAAGTTTATGACACTCCCAAAAGATGTGCGCATGGTTTGCTTCTTCCTCTCCACATAAGCGCCAGCATGTATGTTGGGACTCAGTTTGCTTACTCTTTAATTTGGGTGTGATGAAGTAACGGGTTAAGTTTTTCCATCCGAATTCCCTCCATGTTCTCGAGTTTGTAGTTGTGTGTTGTGTCTCACACATATCATGCCATTCATCCTGGGTAATTTTAATATTCAGTTCCCTCTCCCACTTTTCTTTTATGTACAGAGTAGAGGTAGCTTCTGAGTGTCTTATACTTTGGTATAGCACTGAGACTGCCTTGACTTTAATTCCATTGTATGCCCTGGTCATTACATCAATTATATCGTTCAAGGTCTTGACTGTTTGTATTTCCTTAATAAAATAGTCCCTTAACTGCAGGTATCTAAAATGGTCTTCATTTTCCAATCCATACCGTGATTTTAGTTCCTGGAAGTTCTTTACAATTCCTTTCTCTATTAAAGTGCACATAGCTGTAAGCCCTTTTTTACCCCAGTTTTTAAAGTTGTGGTCATTTAAGCCTGGCTTAAATCTGTCATCATATGCAAACCAACTCAACAATTTTAAATCTTTTTCTAATTTATGGTGTTTGACAAGATCAAACCAGATATTCAATGTGTGCAAGGTTATTGGGTCAATCAGGTCTTGTAGTGACATCTTTAGTGTAACATTGCCAATCAATACCTGAATTGGAATATCTGTCACCACTCTCTCAATATCTTTCCACTTTGCACTATAGTCCTTGTCGCACCACTTAACTATTGGTCTGAGCTGTGCTGCATGATAATAGTCTTTTAAATTGGGGAGTGCCATACCTCCTTTGTCTTTTTCTAATTGTAGTGTACAATATCTTATCCGTGGTTTTTTTACCATCCCATATAAATCTAGAAATCATTTAATCCCAGTTTTTAAATTTTTCTTGTGGAATAGTAATAGGTAGGGATTGGAAAAAATATAGTAATCTAGGAAAGATGTTCATTTTAATTACTTCAATTCTTGAGCTAAAATCTAATGGTAGGGTCGACCATCTCTCTATATCCTTACTAATCTGGAAATGGGTTTGATCATAATTTGCTTTATATAGCTGAGCTAATTGTTTTGTTATAGTCACCCCAAGATATTTAATAGTTTTTGATTACCATTTTAATTTATAAGCTTGCATAATTTGTTTGGATGGAGTATAGTAGAAGGTCAGAATCTGTGTCTTATTCACATTTATTTTGTATCCTGAATGTTTACTAAATGTGTTTATAAGATGCATTAGCTGAGTAAACGTTGCATTAGGGCTGTCAAGGTATATCATGACATCATCTGCAAATAGGCTTATTACGTGTTCTTGTCCATTATTATTAATTCTTTTTATTTCCTCACTTTGTCTAATAGACTGTGCCAGTAGCTCAATATATATGGCAAAGAGGAGCGGGGATAAGCAGCATCCTTGCCGCGTCCCTCTTCCCAATGTTATTCTCTCCGTTAGGCTCCCATTAATTTTTATTCTCGCTGTAGGATTTTGATAGATAGTTTTTATACAGTTAATTGAGTCTTTATCGAATCCAAATCGTTCTAGTACTAAATACAGGAAGGACCAATTTACTCTATCAAAGGCTTTTTCAGCGTCAAGACTTAGTAGTGCGGCACTTTTTTTTTTTGGTCTGTATTGTGTTGATTATCTGGATGGTCCTTCTAATGCTGTCTTGTGTTTGTCGTCCTATAATGAAACCGGTTTGATCCTTGTCAATTAGATCGTTTATACATTTCTCATATCTTTGTGCTATAATAGATGTATATAATTTGTAATCCACATTTAGGACTGATATTGGTCTAAAATTGCTACAGTATTCAGTATCTTTACCTTCTTTGGGGATTACTGAGATTATCGCCTCATTCCAGGACGGTGGTAGGTGGCCCTCTTTGAGAGTCCAATTGAAGGAGGTCACAAGGAGAGGTACCAGCTCCTCCTTAAAAGTTCTGTATCACTCTGATGGGAAACCATCACCTCCGAGGGTTTTATTGGCTTTAAGCTTAGATATATCCTTGGATATTTCCTCTGATGTAATAGGGATTTTTGTTTTCTATTTTCCCAATGGTTGGCAAATCCAGTGAGTTGAGGAACTGTCTTTTTGTCTCCTCATTGGATGAGGGTGGTTGTGTATATAGATTTTTGTAGTAGTCTTTGAATATATTTTCTATTTCTATAACATTGTATTTTAATTGACCTGATTGAGGATCTCTAATTTTGGATAGTGTATTTAGTGCCAGTTGTTTTCTAATTCGTCTTGCCAATATTCTAGTAGCTTTGGGACCAGTTTCATAGTATTCCCGTTTCACATATCTAAGTTTCTTCTCTATCTCTCCTCCTAGAGTTGTATCCATTTCCTTTTTTGTACTCTTTATTTCCTGTAGGAGTTGAGTATTTTGGGTGTTCTGATATTTTATTTATAGGTTTTAAAATTTTTCAGTCAAGTTGAGATAAATCGCTTGTTTTAGTTTCCTTTGATTTGATGTTATAGCTATTAGTTTTCCTCCAGCCTTTAATTACAGCCTTTAAGGTGTCCCATAGAATAGTTGGGCTAGTTTCCTCCGTGTCATTTTCTTCCATATATATTTTTATTTCCTTTCTAATTTGCTCAATTATTGCTTTATTGTTCATGATGCCACTGTTCAGTCTTCAAATTGTGTTTCTATGTCTGTTATCAATGTGTACAGTTAAATGGACCGTGTTGTGATCAGAAATATCAGCCACTCCTATTTTGCATTTTCTTACCCTGTGTATGTCCCAGCTATTCATAAATACATAGTCTATTCTAGAATGAATGTTGTGTGTGTTGGAGTAGTGTGTGTAATCGTTTGCTGTTGGGTGAAGCTCCCTCCACACATCTATCATGCCCTGTTCCTTTAATGACATATTCATGAATTTAGTTAGGTGAGCCTTTTTTCTTTTTGTGCTTGTTGTATCTAACTTATGGTCTAGAAGTATATTAAAGTCCCCAGCGCACATCATAATACCTTCTGATTCTAATGCTTTGTTTGCGAGCAAGACTTTGAAAAAAGGTTTATCACTTTCTGGTGGAGCGTATACATTAATTAGTGTGACTATCTCATTCTCTAATTTTCCTTTAACAATAACGTATCGTCCCTCTTCGTCATTGGTTTCTTTCAGACATTTAAAATTGACTGAGTTTTGTATCATTATTGCAACCCCTCTCTTGCGGCTCCATTTGCATGTGCTATAGAAAGTGTTTCTATAACCAAATTTCTTCAGCTTTTCATGTTCTTCCTGAGATAAATGTGTCTCCTGAAAGAAAATGATCTGTGCCTTAAGGTCTCTCATTTTGAGAATTACCTTACTTCTCTTAATTGGGTTGTTCAGCCCATTCACATTTAATGACACTAGCGAGATGTCACTCATATTGTTTTTGTAGGATCTTGTATTTGTCCTGAAACCATGTCATAACCATGTTAACCAACAGCAGCTTTATAGGAACATAGAACAGTTTGATATAGAACAAAAAATAATGTATACTCCAAAAGTAGGCATGCGTCCATGTGCATGCCTCCCACGTTACTTTCGTGGGGTGAGGGGAATGTCCCGCAACCTGTGGGGGCCCCTCGCTAGGTAGGTCCGGTCTCATTGTCCCGTAGTGTTTCTGCATCAACCTCCTAGCATATAGTATGCTCTTAGTTACCGATCAGATATAACAAGTGAAGATAGACAGTCAAATATTATGACCCGTTCGAGAGGTGTAGACAGCATTAGTCTATTTGTCCATAGCCATTGTTTAGTTTTTTGAGTGCGCTCGCTTACCTCTTTGTCTATCAATCTCTTTGAAATTCCTGTAGTTTCTGTTTGGCTCGCTGAGCAGTAGTTTCTGAGCCACCAACTCGTTTCCACGATAAAGCCCGCTGGAGTTGCTCCTCCATCCCGGTTCTGATTGCACCTCTTCCTGATATCTCCGCCGTGATTTCCCGTCGGTTCAATTCTTTCGCCGTCTCCTGCGCACTCTCATATGTCCGCGGACCGGCTTCCCAGTGGATCCTGATTTTCGCCAGGGGCGTCTGGAAGCGTATTCCTTTCTCCTTCAGGGCTTTTTTAATGCCGTTGTATTCCTTTCTTTTCCGGACCACTTCGGTGGTGTAGTCATGGTCAAAAAAGAGTGCTCGGTTTTGGTAGTGAATTTTTTTCTTCCAGGCTTCCCTCAGTACCGTCTCTTTCACAGTGTATTGAAGGAAATTCACCACAATAGATCTCGGGGGCTTCTCAGCGTCTGGTTTTGGCAGTAGGGCCCGATGAGCCCTCTGTATTTGTAGGTCCTTGCATGTCGGCAGAGGCAGTTCGTTTTTCAGAAGTTGTTCAATGAATTGTGTTACCGAGCTGCCCTCTGTTCCCTCTTTCACGCCAAAAACGCGGATATTATTCCGCCTATTTCTTCCCTCTTGGTCTGTTAGCATATCCTGTAGTGTTTTCTGTTGTTTTATAGATTGAAGCAGAGCCTTTTATGCCTCCATATTCCAGTTTTCCAGCTCTTCAATTCTCTGTTCAGTTTCTGTGAGTCTTGTAGCTTGTGTGTTCAGTTCTGTCATTGTTTCCGTGAGCCGCTGGTTAACTTTTTTTCTAAAATCCTCGAGTTCCTTTTTCATTTCCTTTTTCATTTCTTATTTGAAAGTGGTGAATTCTATTTTCAGTTCGGTTTTAAAGTCTTGGATTTTCTTAACGATGTCTTTCATTCCTGTTCGAATCACCGCAGCCGTCTCGAACTCCATGCACTCTCCCTCTCCCTCCATATTGTCTGCTGTATCGTCTCTGTCTTCGTTGGTCGATTCGGGTTGTTTTTTCGGGTTCTTTTGGTTTGTCTGTCTTCTTAATCTTCCTCCCCTTTCCATTTTTGTCTCAGATATATTAATTTTTATAGATATAATTGGATTCTGTTTTTTTTTTTTTTCGAGTACTGATCGGGGGCAAGTTATCTATGCTGCCATCTTGGGTTGCTCCGCCGTTCTTTCGTCTTCGACCCTATTTACATGCCCAGAGAGCTATCCCAAGCCATTGCTATTTGTGTTTACGTTCCTCCTCGCGTTTACGTTCCTCCTCGCGCAGATGCTGAGATCGCGTGTGACGTCATACATGCAACCATCCCGAAACTTTAGACTCTGCA
Organism: Parotocinclus maculicauda; assembly: GCA_034780255.1. Classification (NCBI taxonomy): domain Eukaryota; kingdom Metazoa; phylum Chordata; class Actinopteri; order Siluriformes; family Loricariidae; genus Parotocinclus; species Parotocinclus maculicauda. The sequence continues at coordinate 4,340 of JAUZSU010126557.1, read as the reverse complement.
CCCTGTGGATTTCATTGCTATTTCTGGTCATTTTAACCACTTCTCCGTGGACTCAGTACACACCCTTGCCCTCACTGGGAAAATCTGACCACAACCTGGTCTACCTGCAGCCATAGTACAAGCCATGGGTTCGAAGACAACCTGTTACTACACGCTCGTTCAGGAAATGGTCCCCTGGTGCTGAGGCAGCTCTCAGGGACTGTTTTCAGTCCACTGACTGGAATTTATTGCTGAAGCCTCATGGGGAGGACACTGATGGAATTACACACTGCATGACAGACTGCATGAACTTTTGCATGGATATTGTTGTTCCTGTGAAAACTGTGCGCTGCTTTGCTAACAATAAGCCATGGATAACCAGCAGTGTTAAAAGCCTTCTGAACAAGAAGAAGAGGTCCTTTAAAGACAACAACCAGAATTGCAGGAGGCCAGAGTCCTACAGGAAGAAGGTGGAGCATAGGTTAAGGCAAAACAACATGAGGGGATCGGGGAGGGCGCTGTGGCGCAAGAAGGATGTAGACGCGTTTCCCTACAGCTCTGAGAGATTATGACCTAAAATCTATTTTATCCCTACACAGTGTTCATTTATTTTGGTATTTGCCACTCTAAGTAAGTTTTAACACATCGCGTTTCCTTCTGTTTGGCTATACCACCGTTCATAATGTCGGCCACCTGCAGTAAGTTTGATGCCCAAAAACAAGGCCGCAAAACCGCGAGGTCGCCGGAGTCATGCTTGTCGGAAGAAGAGGGATCAACCACGGACAAAGGTACTGTCAATGCTACGCTCTTGCAGTCTATGCTAAACTCGGAAGGGCGGAAATTTCAGCGGTGAGCCACGAACTGTTTAACGCCATTAGTCCGCTGCAACAAACTTTGGAATCTCAAACAGAAACGGTACAGGAGCTGGAGCGGGCTTCCACAGATCACTCGACACAAATAATGGAACTACAATCCACTGTCTCTGCATTAATGACTCAAATAAGACAACTAGAACGAAAATGTGAGGACTTAGAGGCGCGCTCCAGGAGAAACAACATCCGCATTTCCGGTGTTCCCGAGGGCACGGAGGGCTCACAACCCACGACTTTCATCGCCGAACTGCTCCAGGAGCTACTAAGTCTGGACGAAAAACCACTTCTGGATAGAGCACACAGAGCTTTACGGGAGAAACCTAAAAACGGAGCGCCCCCCCGTCCCTTCATCGTGAGAGTCCATTTCTTTCATGTCCGCTCGGATATATTACAACGGGCATGGAGGTCCCCTCAGCTTCACTACAAGGACCAAAAGGTGTATATCTCTCCGGATTACACCTCGTCTGTGGCCAAGCAGAGGGCTGCATTCAGCAATGTTAAACGCGAGCTACGTACCATCTCTGGAGCTAAGTTTGGTCTAAGGTATCCCGCCATACTGAGGATCTCCCTACAAAATGGACACTTTGCAAGCTTTGATAATGCACAGGATGCAATGTCTTTTGTGGAGGACTTACGTAAAAAGAACCCACCTGTTTAGAGCGGGTGAGTGATCTTGGACTATATGCTACTTTAATGATCACACCAGGGATGGTTTAAACGTGCTGATACTAAAACGTGGTGTTTTTGATGTAAGCACTGTGTGGGGTTAGTTATGTAAATATGCTGCTTGGTCGGTCTCGATCTCTTACATAGATTTTGAAGGAATTTCTATGGAGCGGTTAACATTGGACTCACTAAAGGGAACTAACCCTATCATCTCAGGATCGGAGGTGGAAGATAGGGGAGGGGGAGTAGATTTTGGGATGGGATTATGGTTACGTGGGGTTTCGGGGACTGTGTTATTTTTTGTTTGTTGTTGTTGTGCAGACAGCTCTTTTTTTTTTGAGGATTTCAAGTTTTAAATTTATGGTGTATTTTCCAGTGCATGTTTGTCACCAATGTTGGTATGTGCTTAACTTATGGTATCGGATAATCTGAAACCGGGTGTGCAGGGGAGCAGGCTTAAATTTGTCAGCTGGAATTGCAGGGGTATTAATTCTAAACTGAAGAGCACAAAGGTTTTTCAGCACCTCCTGTCCCTTGGGGCTCAGTTGATTTTCCTACAGGAGACCCATCTGATGCAATCGGATATATCTAAAATAAGGGTGGGCTGGATTGGACAGTCTTATTATGCTGCGTTTAGCTGCAGGGCAAGGGGAGTGGCAATATTATTTCACAAATCAGTACCCTTTATTAGCACCAAGGTAATGACGGATCCCAACGGACGGTATCTCATACTGACAGGGTCGATCTATAACATCCCTTTACATCTGGTCAATGTCTATGCCCCGAACTGGGATAATGACGACTTCTTTAGACAGCTGTTTAATACTATACCAGACCTTTCCACACATGCACTGGTGTTGTGTTTATGGAGGCTTTTGCTATATCGGATCCATGGCGGCACTTAAATCCCCGAACAAGAGCTTACTCGTTTTACTCCTCGGTCCACTAAGTCTACACGCGTATTGAGTATTTCCTGGTGGACAACAGAAGAATTCATACTTTATCTTCATGCACGTATGAACCCATTCTCATTTCTGACTACGCCCCGGTTAGCATGACACTTTTTTTCGAGGAAGCTGTCAACAGTAGACCCCCATGGCGACTAAACACCCGTCTATTGTCTGATGAGGCTTTTATTAAGCATATCTCTGAACATATAGATCTTTTCATAGAAACAAACTCTTCTGACGAAATTTCGGCATCTATATTGTGGGAAACATTTAAAGCGTACATCCGAGGCATAATAATTTCATATTCATCCCATGAAAAACGTTTGAGGAGGACGAAGCTCGAGGACTTAACGAAACTTATATCCAAACTGGATAAAGAGCACGCTTTGTCTCCCTCTACTGAAACCTATAAGAAGCGTCTAATTGCCCAAACAAAATTTGATTCTCTAATGTCAGATCAAGCGGCGGAGCTTTTATTGAAATCCAGATCGGAATACTTCGAATCTGGGGATAAGACGGGGAAACTGATAGCTCACCAGTGGAGACAAATCACCTCATCACACCAAATTCTTCAAATCCGGACTCCGTCTGGTGTCACAACTCACCCCCTCAAAATAAATAACGAATTCAAGCATTATTATAAATCTTTATATAGCTCGGAATTCGAAGGCCGGAGTTAAGGACTTTGATAGGTTTTTTGAATCACTCGAGATACCCCAATTAGATCCAGATTTAATTACTATGTTGGATAATCCAGTCACCGTTGATAATCTCAGATCAGCCATTGGATCAATGGAATCCGGGAAGTCTCCTGGCCCAGATGGCTTTCCAATTGAATTTTACTGTAAGTTTTTCGATAAATTGGCTACTCTGCTGTTGAACATGTTTAATGAATCGTTGAAGGCTGGGATCCTACCTAAATCTCTTAATGAAGCGGTTAGCGGTGTAATACTCAAAAAAGACAAAAATGCTCTGGACTGCGCTTCTTACCGCCCAATAAGTCTACTTAATGCTGATTTCAAACTTCTATCGAAAACCCTGGCATTATGCTTATAATCGGTGTTACCTACTATTATATCACCTGATCAAACGGGATTTATTAAAAATAGACATCTGTTTTTTAATTTGAGAAGACTATTTAACACATTGTATACTACCCCCAACCCGAGCTTGTCTGAAGCGGTAATATCCATGGATGCAGAGAAAGCCTTCGACAGAGTCGAATGGGATTATCTGTTTTACACTTTGCCTAAATTCGGCTTCGGGAACTTTTTTATTTCCTGGGTCCATTTACTCTACGCCTCCCCCGTGGCGTCCGTCAGGACAAACAATGTGCAATCAGATTATATCTCTTTGCAACGATCAGCTCGCCAGGGTTGTCCTCTGAGTCCCCTATTGTTCGCTCTCGTGATTGAACCACTGTCGGTGACGTTTAGATCCAATCCCCATATCAGGGGGATCCATAGACACGGTTTGGAACAAAAGTCTATGATATACGCAGATGACCTTCTCCTTCTAGTCTCAAACCTTCATTCCGCAGTCCCGACAGCCCTTTCTATTTTGGACACGTTTTCTACTATCTCAGGCTATAAATTAAATTTTCAAAAGAGCAAGCTCCTTCCTATTAATGCCGCGGCTAGGGAGTGTGCTCGCTCGCTACCCTTTAAGATAGCACACCAAAATTTAAGATACTTAGGGGTAGGAGTGACACTCAAATTCGAAGACCTTTATAGTGCTAATCTTATTCCCTTGATGTCACAACTTAAACACACGCTGTCCCGCTGGTCCATACTGAACCTGTCGCTTTCAGCCCGAATTAACGTGGTAAAGATGACAATTTTACCAAAATTTATTTTTTTCTTTCAAGTTTTAC
>JAUZSU010126547.1:0-17370 GCA_034780255.1 Parotocinclus maculicauda | reverse complement strand
GACCACAGGACACTTTTCCACTGTGTCAGTCCATCTCAGGTGAGCTCAGGCCCAGAGAAGCCGGCGTTTTTTCTAAGTGTTGTTGAGAGATGACGATCACTTTGCATGGTAGACTTTTTTACAACTTGCACTTGTAGATGAAGCAACAAACTGTTCACTTACAATGCTTTTCTAAAGTGTTTCTGAGCCCATGTGGTAATATCCAATACAGAATGATGCCCGTGTTTACTAATCAGCCCTACCACTAAATCGATCATTTTTGACATCTTTCAACCCTGTTGTCCTTAAATCACAACCCCACACACATATCCTTTTGACTTCAGATTTGACTAGCAATAGGAGGGAGGAGAAGTAGTCAGGGGATCATTCTCTGATGCTGCAGTACACCCCTGCCAGCATTGCTCTGTCAGGCCCCTTAATTACCTTTATTCCTAATACTGCTACTACTACTAGTTCTAATAATACTTAATATTGTTGTGGTTGTAATATTATTTTTATTAATTATAGTTAAGTTTATATTATTTTTATTTGCGTTTGACTGGCATACAGCAGTGTGCTACTGACTGTACTCAATAGATTCCAGGGTCAGCTTCGGACCACTGATACAAGGTTAAAGGGGGGAAACCCTAGCGGTGATGCGGTGTTTAATTGTGCCATCTAGGGATCGAGGGTCACGGGCATTCGGTGTTGGTGAACCTTGGTGAACCTTGGTGAACCTTGGTGAACCTCACTTATTTCCAATTAACCTGTTCACCTGTGGAACGTTCCAAACAGGCGTTTTTAAGCAGTCTTCAGCGTTCTTAGTTGTCAGCGTTTTGTTGTCCAAACTCTTTTAGAACATGTTGCAGGCATCAAATTCCAAATGAGTGAATATTGGCAAAAAACAATAAAAAAAAAAAATTGATCTGTTTGAACATTAAACATCTTGTCTTTGTAGTGTGTTCAATTGAATATGGGTTGAAAAGGATTTGCAAATTGTCATATTCTGTTTTTATTTATGTTATTTAACTCCCCAACTTCATTGCAATTGGGGTTGTATTACAGTACTTGTAAAAATTCATCATACTTGTTTGCATTGTTTCACTTTTTTATTTTACAGCATGAAATTGGCTTTATTTACAGAAACAAAAAATAAAACCTATAGTTTTGTACATAATAAAAATGGAAACACTAGAAAGAAGTGGTTGAAAAAGTGGTCAGCCCCCTGATGTAATACTTATTTCATCCAACCTTAGCTATTACAAAAAAACAGCTTCTTATATTTACCTTTTCACCTTTGGAGAGTTGTTCGAGGTCAGACAAGAACTGCCTTATTTAAATCATTTTAAAGGTTATCAGGTCAGGGATTTAACTCTACTTCTAATCTGTGGATTTTACAGGGCTTGGTCTCTATAACGTGAGCGTGATCTTGTCCAACATGCATAGTATCAGATGGCATGTTGGAGCATTTCTTGCGCTGCTGGAGATGATTATCGTTTGTCTTCACTTATTGTTTACGAAACCCAATTGGTCATTTTAGGATATATCACTATAATACAAATGAATCATCTTTCAAAACATTTGCTTAAATGCTTGCATGCCTGAAACTATTGTACGATGAGTCTTGGGCCGTCTTGACGCCCTTTAAATTGACCATATAAAGTCCATCAACGAAAGTCAATTGTAAATCCACATCTGTTAAAGCTCCTGGGCTTCAACCCAATTTAATTTAGTGAGCAAATGATTAAGATTTTGAAACAATATACTAACTAAGCACGCTAACATATTTAACAAAGGGTTAGCCTTATATAATTGGATGTCTCTAGAGATAGCAATGAACATGGTTTGGTTTTGCACATGGCTGTCAGAGGGACTGATGATGTCTACAGTGCATATGATCATCCTTAATAATGACCTGGAACATTTGTTCTGATTTAAAACAGTTGGCGTTACATAATCTCAAGTTACGCACTAGAGAACAACCCTTAATTATTTAATCATCGATCTTTATTATTTTTAAGCAAAATGCTGGACATGCATGGGAAGAGCAAAAGACCCTACCTAATCAGCCCTACCACTAAATCGATCATTTTTGACATCTTTCAACCCTGTTGTCCTTGAATCATAACCCCACACATATATCCTTTTGGGTTCAGATTTGACTAGCAATAGGAGGGAGGAGAAGTAGACAGGAGATCATTCTCTGATGCTGCAGTACACCGCTGCCAGCATTGCTCTGTCAGGCCCCTTAATTACCTTTATTAATAATACTGCTACTACTACTACTAGTTCTAATAATACTTATTATTGTTGTGGTTGTAATATTATTTTTATTAATTATAGTTAAGTTTATATTATTTTTATTTGCGATTGCCTGGCATACAGCAGTGTGCTACTGACTGCACTCAATAGATTCCAGGGTCAGCTTCGGACCACTGATACAAGGTTAAAGGGAAAAAAACCCTAGCGGTGTTTCCCACCCTAATTGGGCTGTGTTTGAAGGAGTTCAGGTGATCATTTCCCAGCATTGGAACAGTGACCCATGCTGGCTTTGCAGTACATAATACACATCCTGATAGGTGTCCTGAATCTGGCCTTATCCTAACCAGAAAAATGTGGGATTATACTGTTTTTGTACCCATTTTAAGCCACTATTCAATTTGTTGTATACAGTAATTATAATATTTTTTATTAATTTTGCATACAAATTTCTTCTGTTGTCTGGTTATATTCTTATGAAGATACTAATGCAGTGGTATATTTAATGTAATGTTGGTTACGTAAGAATGGGCAACTAAAAATCAGGTTTTCAGGCTTGGAGTTTTGTTTATCTGAAGCATCTGACAGGATTCCTTCCATCACAGCAGTTATCCATTACCTAATGACAGGGACTTCAAACAGGGAGAACAAGGACCTTTGCTTTAAATATAGCAAGGGCAACAGTGACTTCATTCTGAACGGAAATGACCTGAGCTTGTGAGATGAAACATCTGTCCAGGACCATGCACGTGTGCTGGAGAGGGAGAGAGAAAGAGAGAGAGACAGACAGCCAGGTGCCTGCCACAAAAAAACACCTGCATAGCAAACTCAAGCTACTGAACTTAACATACAGACTGCTATACATCCAGTGCCAGAGTACTGCTTCTGATTTAACAAAGAAAGCCAAGATAATGCTGATAAAAAAGCTGCTGATTAATGTTCTATGTTGGCATTGTTAAAATATAAGTTTTACATAACACTGCTTCAGCTGGTAGGAATGAAGCTTGGGCTTTACAAAAAAGGAACGTGCTGTGGCTTGTGTAAATAAATTGTGTATCTATGTCCTTATTTAGGGATTGCGTAACGCGTATGTCATCGAGACAAATAATGATGATGTTTTGTCTCAGAGACATGTATAAGAATACAGGTATAGGTGTTATTGATCAAACTACATGATTTATTAATGTTAATGATGCAGTTATGGAGTTCCAGCATCTGTGACTTTACTACATATGGACACCCTGATATGTCTTGAATCCATTATACACAATACAACAATGCCCATAAAAATTATCATACATTTTTGAACTATTTAGTTTTGTCTTGCAGCCTGAAATCAAAAACGCATTTTCTTTCAGATTTCCATAAAGTTTTTTCAGATTAATGCACATATTTTGCCTTATTGGATTCAAGTGATGAAAATAGATCTGCAGATGGCTCTAACTACTATTGATCTTGATTAACACGGTTAGAAAACTGAACAGTAAAGTGTCTACTAGCTGTGCACACATAGATTAGTCAGTATTTGCCTATTCCTTCTTTCAGAATTGTTTGAGTTCAGTCAAATTTCGTGTTAAGTGGCTTAAAGCTTAACCACTCAAGGAAATTCATCTTCCTATCCTTTAACCATTGTGTTGTTTTTAGTGGTATTTTTAGAGTTGTTGTCATGCTGGAAGGTGAACTACTTGCCCATTTTCAGCTATTAAGAAGAGGGTTGCAGGATTTATTCAAGAATGTAAATATACTCTGTATCATCTATTTCCCTTTAATTTTTAACCTATTGCCCAAGCCCTGCTGAAACTAACCATATCAACACCATAATGTTAAAACCATAATGCTTCATGGAGGGTATAGTGTATTATGGTGTTATGTTTGGCTTTCAAGTAACTTGGTGCTTGGATTTCAGTTCAAAAGTTCAACTTTGATTTGAACTGATCAAAAAAAATACTTTTACCAAATGGCAAAGCAGCACAAATGAGACACAGTGTGGTACTTTTTTTTTTTTAAGAAGAGGTTTCTTTCCTGCCATCTTGTCCATAGGTCAATGTAGTTTAAAGCTTGTAAGTTTGTAGTTCCAAGACCAGACTGGTGGCCTATCTTTTCTGACCAAAATACTTAATACCATCCAGGTCAGCCTGTTTGGATTGGTGTTCCACTTTATGAAATGTGTTGGTGATGCCGCCCACTTTAAACATCTTACAAAAATAATTTAAAGCGTTGTAACTATTCCCTGAAGTACAATTCAGAGCATAGTATCTTTGCAGCAATGCTGTAATAATCATATATAAATAATTCTTATCTCTTAAGATACAAACAGAAAATACAGGTACACAAAACAGTTTTCAGAACAAAATGGCTTCTGCAGGCAAAAGTCAGCATTTAGTTTGACTGAAAAGCTGTTACTTGGCTGTTCGTCTTCCAAAACATTATTCCTGATCAAGCTATTTTGGACTTTTGAAAGGATCAACTTAATGTTTCAGTGAAGCTGAAGGATGCTGCTATTGCTCAAGTGTAAGGGATCATGTGAAATACTTGCCACTGTACCCTTTTTTTTTTTTTTTAGTTTATTAATACTACATACAAATTCCCTGTATTTTCTGGTTGTATTGTAATTACACTAAGACTAATTAAAAACTCCATTATTGTGGCTTCTGACATTTCTGTACGTTTGCGCAGTTATAACTCAGAAGCTTTAAATTTTTTTCGCTCAAAGCCACCATTTCACCAAAGCTGCATTCAAAGTCAGATACTTCAGATTTTTTTATTGTACTTTTTCTTTACAGACCTTACAGCTTAATGAAAAGTTTAACTAGTGTTATATTTTATGATGTGCTCAGCATGTAAAACATCCATTACCAGAATTAACTAACTGCAGGACAGAAACACAAATAATGAGCGCTTCCTATTGTTCAAATTGGTGAAAATGAGGGAATAATGATGGTATGATCTCAGTGTGGGGTGTTGGCTAAATCTGATGTAAGATGTTCCCCGTTTTTTCACTTTCTCTACCGTTGCTAGATGCTTCTATTTTAGTTGCATTATTATTTTTTACATTATTGGAAACATCTGGATAAAGATAGGATAACTGTCCTGGAAGTCTTGATGTAACCTTGTGTATCGAAGTGTGAGTGTGTTGAAATGGCCATTGATGCTGATGGTAATGTTACATTTAGAGATGTCTATTGCCATTGATTTCTCATGCATGTTGTCTTTCTCAGAACCCAGGTCAGACGGGGCTCTCCCGAGAATACACAGCAGCAGACTGGAACGTCCAGGACCGTCAAGCGTTACCCTTCATCTACAGCCCTGATTACCTCCAATGCTCTACCCATCACCAACGGGAACAGCCATGAACACACACAGCATGGTGCCCCTTTTATTGGCCAGTCTCACGCATCCCACAGCAACACTGTGTCTGCAGCAGGTTGTAATCCATCTCATTCTCGCATACACACTATATGGAGAAGAGCTATATCTATGGTGCTGATTTTTGTTTGTGCACTGAGATAGTGACAGAGAAGATATATCAAATGAATGAACATATACGTATCACTAATGGTGGATTTAACCCAGTAACAACTAGCATTAAAATATGCTTTTGATTCTGCTTTAAAGATGGGCTGCACAGTGGATAGGTCCTGATTCAATCCCAGGGTTTCCAGGGTTCTTTCTGAGTGGAGTCCGCATGTCCTCCTTGTGTCTGCATGGGTTTACTGACACCATATCCAGAATATCCACCTAAGATAGCAGGGACAGGGCATACGGCAAAACATACCTAGACAGGGTGCGGGACACACTCGGTCACTTACTACAGACAATTTAAAGATGACTTTTGAGATAATTTGTGGAATTACACTGAAGTACCCAGAGTAAACTCATGCAGACATATCTTCACACAGATAAAATCCAGGTTGGGAATAAAATGGAAGAGTTCAGTTAAGTTTATATTGCATTTCAATTATAAGCATTTTATATAGATTCTAGTCCAGACCTTAAATGAGCAGCTAAAGTGAACAGTGGAAAATGTCCCTGAGGTACATAGGGCAGCAATCTATACCTGACAGACATCCAGGGCAAGTCTCTAAATTCACTGGGTGCAGGTGGTGGTAAATCCTGAACAGGACAGGGTTCCATTACTGCATCACCTGAATTTCATGTTGCAAGCACTGTCCAGGGTTTAAACTTACCATTTCCTATGAGGCACAGGAGCTGTGTGATAATGAGCGGATAGGCTAGAGCAAAATCCACATATGGGCCCGTTTCCTCTTAGGGTTTTCAAATTATGCTTCTCAAAATGTTTTTTTTTACACTTTTTATGAAAATTCCAATTTTCCATTCAAGTTTACACTTTAAATAATCTTGCATTTTAAGAAAGGTGGCTTATCTGCCTTATTTAGGCTCCCAACAATGACAGCTTGGTAGACGTGGGATTTGGACCCTGGACCTTCTGGTCCATAGCTAATGTAGTGGAATAATACCCAATAAGCAATATGCATAGATTAAATAGGCTGTTTACAACAATGCTTTCTGAATTAACATTGAATTAATTTTGGTGGAAGCAGAGTGATTAGTGCTATCATCGTATTGCTCAAGAGAGACCCTCAAGTCCCGGCTGCCTGTGGGTGCGCTTGTGGGTTTACTCTAGGGGTGCACCTAGAGTTTCTTAGGCCAATATGATAACCGATTTTTTAAAATTATTTTTTTGTATATCTTTGATGTTAAAAACTGATAATTTGCCCTTTCTACATTTAAAAAATATTCACATTATAATGAGTTTATGAACTGTTGTTAAAACCTGCATCAGTAATCCATTTTGGCAAAAATTATATTAGCAAAAAAAAGTTAAATATGGTAATTGATGTAAACGTAAGGTGCATTCACTAAAAGGAAGCATTTAATTGCATTTTATATTGTAATCTTTACTTAAAAAAAGGTTTATTTATTTATTTATTTTTTAGCCTTTTATCATCACAAGCAAGGACAATGAAGTGTATAAATAATTGACTGAGAAGATCCAAGAAAGAAGAGCTACATGCATAACTATACAGTTGGCAACATTAGACATTTTTTGCTTGATGAATGACAGCCCAAAAAACAAAACAAAGAAATGTTTATATGCAAAATATCAGTTATAATATCAGCAAAAATTCTATTATCGGACTGATAACCCTGAAAAACAATCCTTATATCAGCAAATAGTATATCAGCCCCCAAAATATAGTGCATCACTAGTTTCCTTTATTTTCCAAAGACATGCATTAGGTGAGTTTCCACATGTAAGTGGGATCAGGTGAGACTTGTCTGAGTATTTGTGTGTGACATGTGCCCTGTTATGGACTGGTGCCCTGTCCATGGCCTGTTACTGCCTTGCACGCTGTGCTGCCAGAATTGTATTAAACGCATATGGAATGAGTGACTTGATTATACACCTACTTGAACATTCAGAAAGCAAGACGTTTCAGTGATGCAGATTGAAAGTAATCAATCACCAAGTCATGATCTCATCCAGCCTTGCTTATGTAATCGTAACCATACTGCCATGCACCTTCACTCCAGCGAGCTCTCACTCACACACTTTTACGCTTATCCTTTGAGTATATAATGCATCTTAAAAAGGTTTTAAAGGTTTTAAAAAAGCATCTATCCTGTCCTTTTGTGATGCATGTGATGCCTTTGTCAGCACGCCTCAGGGCCTTGTCCTTTCTTTCCACCCTCTGCACATGTGCATGACACAAACCTGGTCCCACTTCAAAGCCTCCTCACATCTATGTAACGGGCAGAGAGTTGATGCAAAGTGAGGCAATCACAACCAGTCTTGTTCACGCAGAATGAGTAATGACTTGTGCTTATGAATATCTTACATATGGGCACGAACAGAACATCACAATCCTACTATAATACTAATAGTTTGCTGGTTCAATCCTCACAAACATTCCAACTGTTTTTCCAGCATTTACAAGGCAACGGGATTTTGAACAGGTTCCCACCATTACACAAGACTTCCCGTGCAATTTCAAATACACGTACACAAGCATACACATGCGCGCGCACACACACAGGCACACACCCACCCACACAATCAGTACTCATACAAACACGCCTTATCCTTGTGATGGGTTCTCTCTCTCTCACTCTTTCTTTTCCTCTCCTGCTCTGGAGAACTTTTCAGAGTGACACATCCTTACAACCATCCATACACACACGGACACACATGCTCAGCAAGAGTCTTATGAACCTCCTTTTTTAACCAGTATCCTGACAGGGAGCATGAAACCAGAGAAGATGCAGCACTACTTTTATTTCTGTGCTCTTTGCTTTCAGCTCTTTTTCTCACATTCGCGTTCTTCTCCGTTGTCGTTCTTAGGAGCAAACCTCACAGCAAACGTGGACCGGATCAAGATCGTCTTTACACCTATGGTGTGTCGGAGAATCTGTCATGGTGTCCAGTGCTACAACAACTGTGAGCGTGGAGATAAGACCACTGTGTACAGCGAGAACCAAGGCCCTCCATCCAAAAGCCACGGCTTCAGACTCTGTAAGTCCACACGTCCACTCTCGCACTTAAGATCAGATATACGTGAAAGAAATTCTCACTTCTGTTTACGGATTTAGTATAACCAATATTTTAAAAAACCCTAGACGATGTTGACAATGTTTGTTACCAAGCAACCAAAGACGTGCATGGCTGTTAAACATGAACAAAACACTTTACTAACATTACACACATTTGAAACACGAATCAAAAGCTACTTTGATAATAATATAAAAAACAAATCCATCAGTGTTTGACCTGAAGCTTTTAGTAAACTTGGTCACAGAAGTTAAACATGTGTTGCACTTTGTCAAATAGTGTTGTTTAGATAAGAACTGTTTCCTAAATATAACATACACCCATACAGCTCCATGAAGGCATAACAATGTCTCTTGTCAGTTTAATCCCACACTGAGCATATTACCGAAACTCAACCTTAATCAAATGAATTCAATGCAATGAAACATCTAAATTTTTTGAAAAATAGTATAGTGAAACCATATTGTTACCGAGGCATGTTCTCAACATGAGTGTATAGAACTAGTGGTCACTCATGCAGTCTTTAGCTGGGGTATAAAATATAAGGTGACTTTGGTAAAAGGAGGTAAATTTGTGTAGTTATTCAACATCAACTGCGCAACAACATATGAGCTGCTGTGTTTGACTTTATGTCTCTGGTTGGAGCCACAAGGCGGGTTTAATCCCAGGGTGGAGCAGCCTGGGTCCTTTCTGTGTGGAGTCTGCATGTCCTCTCCGTGTCTGTGTGGGTTTACTCCGGGTACTCCAGTTTCCTCTCACAGTCCAAAGACATGCATGTTAGGTTAATTGGTGTCTCTAAAACTGATCCTTAGTGTGACTGTCTGTGTGCCCTATGATGGATTGGCGCCCTGTCTAGTGTTGTTTCTATACTTGCGCCCAGAGTTGCCAGGTCGACACCCCGTGCCTATTAAGCTGGATGGATGGATAATTGAGGATTTGGCTCAAAGCTCATAACTGGAAATGTACAAATGGCAGAATCTTTTTAAACTTTAAACCTCATCAAAAATATATTTCACTGGATACAAGTTCCATGGACAGATAATAAGCAAGTGTTGTTTATCTATTTAATAAAGTTTTACCCAACCCTTGGGGTATGAAATAAAGACTGCTGACAATACCCTAAAGAATATAATTTCCAAATGTAGTGGGTGACTTGTAATGTTGCATTACTGTTTTTTTTAACCAAAGGTCCAAGGAATTTTGTAATAATTCATAACATTCTGAATGATTTCTGATGATTCCAGTTTTTTTAATGAAAATCAGACAGGATTTGCAAATAAGCTAGGACTAGTTCATGATTGGATTGAAAAGGCATCCACATATCCACAAAAATGCTTCAATAACCACAGAATTAGGCTTTTGATGCGACTACCTGAGGATCTTAAAAGCCTGTGAGGTGATCTGAAGTCTAGAGGCCACAAGAGTTGGTCTAAGAACCCAAAGAGAACCCAAAGATGATCTAACAACCCGGAGAGTGTGGAGATTCCTTATTGTCATTAGCAGCTGACAGCAGGGGTACTTGCGCTTTCATGGAACCAGCCCGCTAGGGAACCACACACTATTTGACTGACCAACAAATCTAACCTTGCAATAGGGAGATATTCCAGGGCAGCTCAGCATTAAGCACTATTGATCTACCAATGAGCCACTCTAGTTAACATTGTCCTTTGGATTTTCTGCACATCTATGCCCTGGCCCTCAGGTCTCACCCTGAGCCCTTGTTATCTGGGGTTACACCACTAAGTTACACCACTTCACGTCCTGGGTATTTGTTTTATTAATTTGTTTTACCTTATGAGCTTCATAGTTCCTTTGACTCTATGGGCCAGCGTCTTTAACCCCCCCCTTAAAAATATATATTTTTTTGACAGCAGTAACTCCGTTGGTAATTGGCTTTAGATAACCAATCTGAACAGGGTGATATGGGCTGAACTGCATTTGAGCTGATCTGGCTGAATTAGAACATTTGCTAAGCGCTGTGCATTTAAATGCAGATTCCCATCAGTTTCGGATGATAAGGCTAAAGAATTTTAGGAAAGTAGCTCTGTGCAGACGTATTAAGATTTCAGAGGTGTTAAGAACCGGGGAAGCCACACATGTAGATCCCACGCTCTCATTGGTCTGCCCCCTGCTCATATGTGGCTTCCACCTCACTTTGAACCTCTACACTAACCATTGCAATCACTCCACAGGAGAGAACGAAGGGGCGCAAGGGCAAGAAAGGGAAGCTTAAAGGGAGTGAGATTTAACAGGGATTACATTAAAGCCACTGTTATCCACCTGTTTGAGCTTGAACCCAGCCTGAGGAGAAGGAACAATGCTGAGCCTGTGGTGCCAATACAGCCGCCCCAAGCAGCACAATCTCCTTTTTGACACAAATCACACACTTTCCCACTGGATTTGCATGCGCTTAATGAAGCATATTTCATACACCAACACTCCGTTAGCACCAGGGAAATGATTATTTCCTAGCCAAGTCTCTCCAGTGGTATGAGTAAAAGTATCCCTTTTAATTTTAGTTGTCTCTTCCTTTATTGTTTCATTTACATGACTAAGATCTATGTTGAAACAACTTCTTATAAATCCAAATAAAAATATCCTAACACTTACATCCAGCTATATCATGTGAATGTGACATGTGTTTTTAATCCACACTCATCCAGCTCTTTCGTGATTCATTTCCTTACGAACTCGTAAACAGGTTGTTTTTCAGTACCCGCTAGGAACTTACTCCAAACAGATCAGTTTGGCTGACTTGGATATGTTAAAATACATTCCTACCACATGTCGTAATCTGCAAGATGTCGTATATAAAGGTTTTCCCCTCTTTTTATGGCAATAACGGCTAATTAAACAACTAAGAAAGGGAACTGTATGGCATCAGTGTGTTAGATGTAATGCTTGCTCCATTAAGAAAGGGTTGGTGTTTCAGTAATTTGGGGAGTTGAAGTTCTAGAGCTGGTGCTAAAGGTTTTGTGACTTCCCAGGTGTTAATAGAAGTGGCACAAAATAGAGCATTAGGGGCTGATCATTAAGCAAGAGCCTAATAATTGCACAATAATGGTGCTTCTCCTCTCTTTCCCATTCTTAAACAAAGAACTTAACAAAATACTCAATATCAATATCTTTGCTGGCCCCACCCCCTCATGTATACCTCTGCATTGCAGATCAAAAGTGGATGACAGTGAAAGGAATAGATACTTCAACTTTTTTCAGTTTACCTCCATTTTTGTCTCCAATTTGCAACTTTTTTTAGTACATTTAATCATTTTGCAGTTTCCTACTTGGTCTACTTTTTTGACAACTTGTGTGAGCAGTTAAAGGTGCAATAATGCAAGTACTGTGATCTATAAGTATTCCTTACCAGTCCGACTAGAGTAATAATAATTATGAGAATTATATAATTATATGTAATTATAAGAATATTTAATAATACACACTCAGAGCTTGAACATGAGCTAACAAAATACATGTTAAGAGCAGGTACAACAATGGTGCAAAGGATATTGTTGTTTGAAGATATTTTCAGAGTTCAGTGTTTTGAGGAAATCAATGAGGAGCCAGGACACAAACATCATGATCTATCCTTACAGATGTTTCTAGGTTTTGGAGAAGGTTGTACAGGACACACTGAATGATGTACCAGGTGTGCTGGTATGAAGGTGTGTGCTTCTGAATCAAAGAATGTAAATTATGTGAAGCAGAACCCTTTGAGGTTTGAATAGCTATGAGAAAATGTTGGCAGGTGGTGAAACCAGTGGGCTGCCATGTTCTGGCTCAAGCCTGGAAATGGCAAGAGTCTACAGTATAAGGCTTCTCTGGTCAGAATAAGATTTATTCATATGATGTTTCGCTGTGGAAATCTGTAACATCTGGTGGTTGATTGACAGAAACTATTCTTTTAGACCAATATTATTTTCTGTGTTGCTGGCAATTGCTTGGAGAACAGTGGAAGGTCTTGTATTCAGTGGGGAGGTTGTCAGATGATTTGTGGTTCAGAGTGTCACTATTTTATCCTCAGTGAGCACTACAAAGTCAAGCATTGAGCAGTTTGCTCCACCTTGGCTGGAATATAGAAGGGTGGCTGATTGTTGGACATGATCTGTGAAAAATTGATAATTGAGATGGGGTAAAATTGTTTTGAGTTGCTTTTGGAGTAAAAAAAAACTGTTTTGGCTGTGTTGATTAAAGAACAATAAGAGAAGAGCCATGCTTAACATTTAGTTGGGTGTACATTGTGAGCTGGTTTTACCCCATTTTCTCTTAGGTTTGGGAAGGTTTGATTTTGCAGAGAAGCAGTGTCAGTAGGAAGTGCTGAAAAGGAGCCTGAAGACGTCCAGGTTTCTTCTGCTTGTCAACTTAGAAACTAAAGTCCTAAGAGTCAACAATGCTAATTTCACAATTTAGTGACTACAAAAACCTTACTTATGATTACCTGAACTTTTCCAGCCTGTTTTTTTTTTATCATTACACTTGTAAGTCTGACTAGGTTTAACGATGTCCTTGGTGGAAGTATCTGGTATCTGGGCAACAGTCACTCATGCAAATATATATTCAACTTATCCAGTTGCTATTCTGGTTATTTTATTAGTATTCTATATCCATTGTGCAAACAGATGTCAGGAGAGTGGTCATTTGACTGTGTATAAGACATGTATACCACATTGTACAGTATCCAGAGCAACTTGTATAAATACTTTGTATTCTTTTTAGGAGAGGCTTTCTGCACCAGGCATTTCCCAACAGCAAAATTGGAGACAATTTTAAGCTTCCATACATTTCATTGTATTGCCCTAATTTTCAAGCGAGCATATTCCCAGTGGTTTTCTAGTAGTTGTACTGCACCACTGGTTTAACCTTTACCATAATCTTGACTACTTTGGATTTTTGGCTCCGAGGTTTGTTGCTTTGTTTTTGTTTATTTTGTTCCTGTCTCTACACCCACATTAGTGGTTTATCTCCTAATTGTATTCACCTGTTCCTTATTTCTCAACAATTTTTTTTATTCGTTTAAACCGTCTGGGTTGCCCTGAGACTTTTTTGTGTGTTAAGAGTCTCTTATTTGTGAATCCATCTCATTTAAGTTTCCACTCTGTGTCTGATTTCCTGTTTTTTTACATGATTGTTTAGCCTTCCTTTAATTCGATGACAATGTTTATGGGACTGCTGCTGTTAAAGATACCAATGTATGTGTCCACATGAATTGTTACGCAATACACACTTGGCATTTTGGAAAGTATGCAAACCAGTAGATAAAGAAAAATCTAATAACTAAAACTGTCTAAATAATGGTAATGAGGACATCTTATCTGCTTTTCTGTGACTGTAACCAGTCATTAACCATTCATTTAATCTCTTTCCACCAAGAAGTTAATTAAATATTGCTTACCATGCTAGATTTCAATTGATCATACCCACTGACTTTTCCATTGGCCTGCAGTGAGTAGGCATGTTGTGTTTGGGACCGTGGTGACTTGCCGGTTAAGGTCTTGGTCTTTCCACTTCTGCCAGGCTACAACTGTTGGGTCCACTGTTTTCATAGGCTCAGTAAACTTGAACTTAACTGTTAGACATTTTGTCTGAATTTTTTCCATTTTAGTTGCAATAATCTGTTGTTAATACAGTTACTACTGTATATGTATATTTAAACTTGGCTGTTGAGCTTATAACATGAGTTATAGTTCCATCTTTGTTGACTCAACCAATGTGCTGAGTGACATCTTTGGTTCCTCAGCTCTAAGTAGTGCATACTGTTCATGCTGTTAGATTCTGTCAGTGCTTCTGGGCTCTTCTAACATTTCCATGCACTGAATGCTTCAAGGTATGAGCTTCCGCCAGCCTGTTTCCTTGTTTTGGTTACTTGGCAAACTCTCCTTAACTCACTGGAAAGCTTTGCAAACTCTGCACGGGCCTCTAAAACATACTGGGACATGGTGAAGCATCAGGTGAAAATTCACAAAGCAGGTTACTTGAGTATTTCAGTGCATTTTACCCTTTGTCTTTTGGGTCAGACACATCCCCCAGTCCCTCCAGTGGATGACACAGCCACACCTCTGGGACTTCCTTCAGTTAGAGAAACCCTGCCTTTTTCTTCTGACCTGGGCTATTTCCTGTCCCAGTAAATTAAGTGATGGTCATGTTCTGTTCTGATTTGAGAACCATGTGTTAAGAAGGGTGGTTCTGTTATAGCTTCCCATCTCCTATGGCAACAGGGCTGTGTGTTTGCTGTCTTGTTTGAGCTTTTGTTTGGGTCCTGCTTTGCATTTTTGTGTAACATTTTTTTTCTTTAATAGTTTTCACCTGTGGCTTGTTTCCAGTTGTGTATTTAAATCCTATTATTTTACTTGTTGTTTATTTTCTTGAGTTATTTAGGTCAGGGTCAGTCTTTTTCAACGCGTCTGTCTCAAATCTTTACTTTGCTCTGTCTTTAATGAAATCCATTACCTTGCTCATCTATGGATTGAAATGCTTTTTGTGCTATCAGTCAACACTAGACTAGTGCTGAAGAAAAAAAATTGGATAAAAATAAACGTCTGTTTTTTGAGCTCGTCACTCTGTGCTGCTATAACGGCTTTGAACGGCTCTTAAAAAAGTTTTAAAACTAGATTTTGGAAAATTAATGAGGGGCCAGGCACTGATTTTGACATTGCGGTTCACCTTAAATGATGGTGTTAGGAACAGAGTTTTGTATAGGGCTGCCAAATTTAAAGTTGCCAAGCCATTTCTTTCTGGACTTCGTTTTAGGAAGGCAGGACAGATGTTGGAACAGCTGGGATGTGTTTTGTTGGTGTGCTGATGCGTCGGGGTGGTGGAGACCTATAAAGGTGTCATATTGAGAGTTACTGACGTGTTTAGATCAACCTATTTTGCTGTCATTCTTTGCTTATGGAGATGTGCCTGCTTGTTTCATGTTCTGAAAATGCTAGCAGTACGTGAGACCATTAGCTAGAAATGATTATGAGCAAAACGTTGGTATTAGTACGGCGTTTGTTCCCCACATCTGCTGCTACAACAATATTTGTTCTCCTAAGATTTTCAAACATATCTGAGGTTTCCTTCTCATGTTAGACAATAAGCCCTGACTCACTTTTGACATTTTCAAGATGTCTGATCAAGCTGAGGTCAAAGTTCTGTGTAAGCCACAGAAAAAAGTTCTTAATCTAAATTGGCGAACCAATTATCTATAGACTTTGTTTAAGAACAACAACGCAGAAAGTTACTGACTTATTGGAATTAAAACCTATTCATGTGTCATATTGAGGGTCACAGGGGTCCTCGGTTCAACCTATTCTACTGCTACTGTTTGTGTATGGAAAATCCAGAAATGAATGTTATATTCGGAATGTGTTACAAGTGAATGTTACTGAAATAGCAGAGCTCATTACTTAGAAGAGGTGTCCACAAACATCTCTATATACTGTAGTAAGCATTAGTTTAGGGGTTTTCTAGTTAACATGTCTGTTCACTGGCATAGAGGAAGTGATTAGAGGTAAAACCTTATAAAGGCATCATTAGCAGAAGGAAGCCAGAGTTCAGGTTTGTAACATCTGTCCAGTAAGGACCATCTTAATATGGCTTGCCTCATTGCCTCACTCTCTTCTAAATGAGAGTTCCGCTCATGAATGGGGGACATGCCCAAGGAAAACTGCATTAAACTACCACATGCTTAGCATAGTTAGTACACAATTTGCTAAGAGCAAACTCAAATCAATTAAATCATCTCGGTTTGAGACAGTCCTGTTTTTGGCCAACTGGAATACTTTTCAAACATCTGCAACACAGGCAAAATGGGAAGCCTGGCTTCCCCCTTAATTTCATCAAAATGTGGCAATGGAGTCAAATGATCAAATTTCCTGCTGCAGTATTGCTGTTCATTCATTCAATTCAAACTCCTTTTGGTAAAAAGCACATCCTGCATGTAAAATCTCATTTGAAGCCCCAGATACAGAGCTTATAGATTTTCTGGATGAAAGATTAAAGCTTATTGTATAAAAGGCTTTTAATTACACAGTTTGCACAGCTTCTCTTTAGAAGACTTTTCAAAGGTGCATAACCTTGAAACCAGCTGTTGTAAAATCCTACATCCGGTACATTACTGACTTCCTAATCATTAAATTTGTGTCAGTAAGTCTTGCAATGTATTGTAACAACCTAAAACTTGTAAAACAGCTTTATACTGGGCAAGGCAACTATATACAGCTTCTCTGGAGTGATAGAGGAAACGGACAGCTGTGGTTGGCCAATGAATTGAAGTGATCATACGTGTGGCTCATCTGGATGTGACTACCCTATTTTAACAGGGAATCTGTATTGTTATGTGTGTTGCTGTAGCAACACCCATATTGTTATCCGATTTTTTATTATTCCACCAATTTTCGTTCAGTATCTCCTCCTAGAGCTTTTGACATATTGACACAGGACAAACGCCGAAACGTCCGGGATGTTCAGGAGAAGTGTGCTTGTTCATAGCTAAGAGATATCTCTAACCGTGCACCCGGTGCCCCCGATTTTCTGGCACAAAAATCCCATAGACAATGAATAGGGCTGTTTTTAAACTGCTG
>JAUZSU010126536.1:0-17380 GCA_034780255.1 Parotocinclus maculicauda | reverse complement strand
GCAGAGACTAGAGCCAGTGTGCCGAGACAAGAGCCAGTGTGCAGAGAGAAGAGCCAGTGTGCGGAGAGAAGAGCCAGTGGGCAGAGAGTAGAGCAAGTGTGCAGAGAGTAGAGCAAGTGTGCAGAGAGTAGAGCAAGTGTGCAGAGAGAAGTGCAGTGTGCAGAGAAAAGAGCCAGTGTGCGGAGAGAAGAGCCAGTGGGCGGAGAGTAGAGCCAGTGTGCAGAGAGAAGAGCCAGTGTGCAAAGAGTAGAGCCAGTGTGCAAAGAGTAGAGCCAGTGTGCAGAGACAAGAGCCAGTGTGCAGAGATAAGAGACTGTGTGCCGAGAGATGAACAGTCACACAGACAGATGAATCAGTGCACAGAGTTAAACCAGTGTGATAAACTAATCTGTACTAATCTGGATATTTGTGGATGTATATAAGTGTGTATTTGTAATATGACAGCGAAATTCAAGTTTGCATAACATTAAGTTTAACAGAATGTACTGTGGATATGTAACGTGTATAAATTGCTTTTTGTTAATGGTTGAAGTAATGTGTGTGTGTGTGTGTGCGTGCGTGCGTGTGTGTGTGCTTGTATGAAAAGACCATTAACAAAGAGGAATGCTTATTGGAGAAGGAGCAGAGTCAGTTCCCATTGCTTCAGTCTCTCATAACCAGCAAGCAGCCGTACGATCAGCTGTGGAACACAGCACTGAACTTTCACACCAAATCACACGACTGGTTGAACGGTAAGACACACACACACACACACACACTGGTGTAGTTGCCAGAGGTTTCAGGTTATTTAGCTATGTTTCCTCAAATTTGAACTAATGTTCGGCTTAACCAGCAGCACAGGGCACAGGGCTCATGCACTTATGTGAGAGGCTCTGGTAAAAAACAAGCTACTGATTTGCATAAAATTTTAAATAACAAAAAAATGAATTAACTGATGACGAAAGCAAGCATTGAGGGGCGGCTTTCAGTGCTTCCTCAATGGGAAATTTTTCAAAACAAATGTCAAACTGAGTTAATTTTCTGTGTTTTTCATCATTCTATTTTTTTCTGAGTGGATGCTTCTCAAAAACATGTTTAAAAGCAGTCTGAATATTAATTTTTTTTTTCCTCATTAAATGAAAGGAGGGGACACTTAACTTTCACTTTTATGTAGTTTTTTCACTTTTATATATACTTTTCTACAGTCCAGTAACCTAACCGCTAGGCTACCACAGTCCCCGCAGAAACAAAGCAATCTATGTCTAAATGTGGATTTGCAGGATTCCAGGCAATGGTGAAAGTAAAGTAAAACATTCACAACTAGGCACAAATAAATTAAAGACAGAAATGATAAACAACTTTAGCGCTCTTTAAATAATAATCCATAGTGGAATATCTGTGTTAATAATCTTAACTTATTTTATACCTGCACCATACAACTTAACATCATTATGCCAACTATAAGTTATATGCCAGTAAACTGAGACAATGTTCACAACTGCTGTGCCATATTTTTTTCTCATTATTTTCTGCATTTAAGGTGAATATGAAATATATACTTTTTTGTAGTTTTACTGGAATAACCCAGTTATGTGTGTGCTTGTTTATTGCAGGCCCATTTGTACAGTTAAATGCAGAGCAGATCTCTGATGACCTGTGCAGCATGTATAGGTCCATGTACAAGCTGATGAAGGGTTTCTCTGATGCTGTGGGTCCACGTCGAGTGGCTGACAGTTTCAGCAACAAAATTGACAAGTTCAAACAACACTTGCCCATCTTAAGCACCATCTGCAATCCTGGCATTAAAGCCCGCCACTGGGAGAAGGTTTTCAAATATCCACAGTCATACAGATATAATGAATGAATCCCTATTATTTGAAGTATATCTTATTTTATTTTATATCTTATTTTGTATCTTAGTAACATTTCTGTTTTTGTTTGTCTGTCTGAGAAGGTTGTTTTGACATTTTAAGTTATGTTGATACACTCCTAAAGCATACTATTTGTAATTGGTGTGGAAGTTTGGAGATATGGATAACAATCATTTTGAATTAGCTGCTATAAACAGTATTGCAGTATGGTGTGATAACTCCAGTGGCTCCAGTGGTTGTGTGTTGCATTACAACCCTCCTATGTACTGTCCATTGTGTATCTCTGCCTGCACTTACTTTATTCCAAGTTAAACTCCCCTCATGGCCCTAACCAGGATAAACAGAGAATACAATTATAAGCCGGTATGAATTGGTATTGAATACCTCCTATAACCAGATTTATGCCCACTGACTAGATTTAACTATGTAATCAGAGAACCTGTGATCTGAGACAGTTTATAACTGTGCAACTGTGCAATATTTTCTTAGCAGCATAGGCTACAGATAGTCCTGCCATTAATGATCTTTAATACCCCACCTGCAGATAGTATGTAACTTAAATTCATGAAGATAAGATCAAATATACACAAATGAGTACACAAAAATGCTGTGTTCTGTGGCTGGTAGCAATTATGTACACACACAGAACCACATATCAGGAATAACGCAATTCATAGTTTGTTTTTGTTTATTGTGTTGTTTATATACAGTATATTTGAGGAGTGCTGTGATCCCCCATACAAGTGTTGTTCTTTTCTCTTCTTTTATGCAGCAGTCAGGTTACCGATACAGTTAGTCCCATGGTACTGTGTTTCATTTAATGAATTGTTGTTTATAGATCAGCGGTGTTGTCGGATTTGATGTGAAGCCAAATGCAGACACTTCTCTGCTCAACATGTTGGAGCTCGGCCTGTCCAAATATGCTGACAAGTAAGAGATTATGAGGAAATCTGTAACGGGGTGCTTATGGCAAAGTTAATCCAGGGAAGGTCCCAACAAGTTATTACGCTGCTTATAAATATGAATATTTATATGTAAATAATATGCTATATATGTTGGTGTGAGCTGCAGTTTAGTGTACTGTGGACTGTGACTTGGTCATAAGGAGTGGGATTTAGTCCAGGGATTTCAGGTGCACAGGCTTTGCTTTCAGTGTGCCAGAGGTGTGATGACCTATATACTGGCATGGGAGTGATGACAGGAACGAGAACAAATTGGTGACTTCAAACAAAGAACTGGTTATAAAGCTTCCTGTTATAGACACTGAGAGTAAAGGTAAAAAATTGAAGATCATCTCCAGAATTGGTCATCTTACACTTTTTTACCTACACTCTCTACAAAGAGCTGGCAGATTTGGAAGAGAATTGTGAGATTTACATATTTCATGGCGCCCTTGATTGTCTTTTTCTTACTACTACGTTAGCTTGGGATGTGCCAGAACAAAAGCATTGTTCAAAGAATCTTACAAAACAGGTTGCCATGTTTAAGAACGGAATTCACCAAACTATATGGGAGTTACTGTATATACCAGTTCTGATGTACTTTAATATCTGCTGTTGTTTGTATACGTTCATGTAACTTTATTTATAGTCTTATAGGGTATTAATGCAGGTATGACACCATATTTTGAGCACTAATAGCACCAAAATGGATAATAAAATGATAACATTGTTTAAATTCCGATATAGCTTATTACACATACTTTTTTAATTTTTGTGTAGGTTAGAGGAGATAGGAGCTTCTGCCAGTAAAGAGTACTCTCTAGAAAAAACCCTTGAGAAGATGAAGAATGAGTGGTCCGAGATTCAACTTAACTTCACTCTGTACAGAGACACGGTAACACACACATACACAAACAATACAGAGACATTATACACACATAAGCACTGTGTAAAGTCTCAGGAACAAACACATACAAAAACAGAATATGAACCACACTTATTTTGCATATCTGTATGTTTGTGTGTGTGTGTATGTGTGAACAATCAGGGCACAAGCGTGCTCTCTGCAGTTGATGATATTCAAGTTCTGTTGGATGATCACATCATTAAGTCACAGACGATGAAAAGCTCCCCATTCATCAAGCCCATCGAGACAGAGTGCAAGGTAATACTCACTCACTTTCTCCCTCACTTAGTCAGTCACTCACTCACACACACACACACACACACACACACACACACACACACACACACACACACACACACTGTCTCTATCTCTGGCTTTGACTCTATGCAGCAGTGGGAAGGGAAGCTGTTACAGATGCAAGAAATTTTGGATGCCATGCTAAAGTGTCAGTCCTCTTGGCTATATCTGGAACCCATCTTCAGCTCTGAGGATATCATCGCCCAGATGCCTGAAGAGGGAAGCAAGTTTAGCACTGTCAACACCTACTGGAGGGACATCATCTCTGAAGCGGTGTGTGTTTGTGGGTCACTGTTTTGGTGGTTGGATGGAATTGTGTTGGTGTGTGTGCTGTGTGTATGGATGCAATTGTTAGGTGTATGTTGTGTAGGTGGTTGCGTGTTTTGCATGCCAGTTTAAACACTGCCCTGCGACCTTGACCCCTAACTATGATAAAATGGATGGGTAACAGCATTCTTTGTTTTAAGTAAATTCCTTTAAAACTCTTATAACCTGTTAAAAATGAGTCCCACTGTGTACATATGGAATATGTAATTGACAGTCTTACTTTTGACTACTGAATACACCACTGAATAGTGTATGCCTGTGTGCATGTGCCAGTTGAAGGATACCCGTGTGTTAGTAGCCACAGCTCAGCCAAACATGCTAGAGCGTTTGCACGAGGCAAACATCTTCTTAGAGGAAATTCAGCGTGGCCTGAACACCTACCTGGAGAAAAAGAGACTCTACTTCCCTAGGTAACATACGTACATAAACACATACATGGACATATCACATAGTGTAGGAATACCAATACTAAAATAAAACCCTGGACCTTCTGGTCCAGAGTACAGTACCTTAACCGCTAGGCCACCACATTATCACTGTGCATTTTAGTGAATATCTAGTTGTTTGATGTAGCTGAGGTCAAACCAGTTCTCTATTGACTTTGTTAAGGCACAACAAGAGGGCAGAAAGTTGATTAAATTACTTTGAAGAAGCAGAAGCTTATAAATGTGTCAACCTATAATGTATATTGAAAATCCACAAATGTATGTTTTTTTTTCTTTACATGAATATGTTACAAGTGAGTTTTGGGGAAATAGCAGAGCTCAATAATTAGAAGGGGTGTCCACAGACTTTACATACTCAGATACAGAGTATCCCATTCTCTTGTACTTTGTCTCTTTCTCTATTGATCCTCAGTCTCTCTAAGTTTGCCCCATCACCTTGGCAGGTTTTTCTTCCTTTCAAATGATGAGCTCTTGGAGATTCTGTCAGAGACAAAAGATCCTCTGAGAGTTCAGCCTCATCTGAAAAAGTGTTTTGAGGGTATAGCCAAGCTGGAGTTCACACAGGAGCTTGAGATCACTGGCATGATCAGTTCAGAGAGAGAAACTGTACCTTTTACTCAACACATCTACCCTGCCAAGGCCAAGGCAAGTCCTTGTGTGTGTGTGTGAGTTATGCTTATGTTACATTCTTAGGATCAAATGTTCCTACATATCTCCATTAGGTTGGGGTTAAGAGTAGCTGTGGGTGCAGCATTAATTAGCAACACTAATCTTTATATCAGTGTAAAGTTCACATCAGGGTAGTGATATGTGTTGTGTGTGATGTGTGTTAGGGGGCTGTATAGTCTTGAGTTGTGTCTGGCATTTGATCTGACATTTCTTCTGCAAAAACAGTCAAGTCTAAAATGTGTGTGTGTGTGTGTGTGTGTGTGTGTGTGTGTGTGTGTGTGTGTGTTTGTTTGTTTAGGGAATGGTTGAGAAGTGGCTCTTGGAGGTTGAGCACATGATGCTGAGGAGTGTAAGAGATGTCATACAACAGGGATTGGAGCAGTACCCCCAGGTACACCTATACACTTGACACACAGCTCCATCACAACATTAAGTTGCGACTTTGTGAGTGAAGTCAGTGTTAGTGTGCTTATGTGATGTCATCTGCTTTGGTATAGGAATGAGCAAAGCATAAATCCAAAAGGAAAGCGAATGGAAACTGACTGACTGACACTGAGACAAATTTGGTTCCTTATAAGCTAAAAGTACTCTGTTTAGTATTTTGAATATAGTGAAATCTATATTAACTACAGTATATTCAAAATACTAAACATAGTACTGTTAGCTTATAAGGAACATAATTTGTCCCAGTGTCAGTCTCAATTTCCATTCGTTTTTCATTTGGGTTTATGCTTTGCTCATTCCTATACCAAAGCAGATGACAAAATGTTGCCTGGTCTGATAAGTCTTGATTTCTGCTGTAACATTTGGATGGTAGGGTCAGAATTTGGGATAAACGACATGAAAGCATGGCTCCATCCTGCCTTGTACGCCAAAAAAGGTTCATTCCATTATGAAGGCAATTCAAACCCATTCAGGACACCAAGGTTTCTTATTTTTGCCAAATTTGTGTGCCAGGTTATTTACTCAATTAGGTTCAGATATATCCAGATCTACAGAAAATGTAGATCAAGTCAATGTAGAACTTGGCAAATACCTATGAGTTGGTGTAAAAAAGTTTCAAACTGCAGATTGTGTGTGTGCGTGCGCGCGTGTGTGTATGTACATTACAGGTTCCCAGGAACAAGTGGGTATTGCAGTGGCCTGGTCAGGTTGTGATTTGTGCTTCTTCCATTTTCTGGACAAGTGAGGTGTCTAATGCTATACAGAACAACACTTTGCATGTAAGAATGTTTTAAATGTTTTTTTTTCTCTATTTGGTACATTGTCACGAATTTGTGTAAGCATTAAATAAAGTTTTTGTATTGTTCATGGCTGTATTTGCATAACAGCAGGAAAATAATTTGGGTAACTTTATTTGTATTTGAACTGCAGTTAATGCTCTGCAATATAGCAGAAATCCTCTACTGTATCATAATTTTCTATCATGGTAATGGAAGGAAATAAAGTTTCAAGGTTTTATACAATAAATGTGATAAATCAATTAACTGCTACTTCTAAAGGCAATTTCAGAGTTTTCTTTGGAGCTATAATTTGTAAACTTTTTAAAATTCTATTTCTGATGAATGAGAAAATGTATTAAATTGTGAGTAACTGTGTCATTTAAATATTTTATGTCTGTGCGATCTTCCAGGCATATGCGAATCAATGCAATGCTCAGATTGCAGACATTGTGGAGCTTGTTAGAGGAAAACTCTCTGGAGGAGCAAGACTGACTCTGGGAGCTCTGACTGTTATCGATGTGCATGGTAATAGTGACTTTTTAATGAAGGCCCTGAAAATGTATGAGCTACTATAAATCAGGGCTCAGGTCATATTTTGCATGAGATCAGTTAAATCCCAACATATAGAGATTAAATAAGAGCTCATCTATATACCCAGGCATGTCCTGTATAATTTATTTGGACATTTGTATATGGTATTTATGGTGCTCACACATTCCTTAAACCTCTTACACCTAATACTGATTTAGCCATACAGATACTGTACCGAATTATGTACAGAGTAGGGGTGTAACATTACACTCTACCCATGATTCGATTTGATTCTCAATGCCGAATTCACTATTCTATATTTTTACAATTTATAATACTGAGTTCTAGATTAGATAATGTAGCGTAAGACATTCCGTAAGAAAGTCCCCTCCATTTAAAATAAATGAGAAGAAACATTCATTTAATTTCTCATCTGTCTAATTCCTGGTCAGAGATGCAGGAAAGCCAGTGTGTAGCCAGTGGCGAGGGTGCAAGAAAGGAACAACACTAGACAGGGCGCCAATCCATCAAAGGACA
The DNA here is from genome assembly GCA_034780255.1 of Parotocinclus maculicauda. NCBI lineage: Eukaryota > Metazoa > Chordata > Actinopteri > Siluriformes > Loricariidae > Parotocinclus > Parotocinclus maculicauda. The sequence goes on along the minus strand of JAUZSU010126536.1, from coordinate 9,652 downwards.
TATATATATACTCACAAACTCATACACACACAAAGGGCACTTTTAAAACACCAACTAACATAACACGCATGTATTTGCACCACATGAGCACAGAGAGGACATGCAGACTGCACACAGACAGGACCCAGTACACTCTATATGAGATCGAATCCAGGATAGCTGCTATGCCAGAGCTTACTTACTTAATTTTACTATTACTTTAATATACTTTTAAGTATTTACTAAATTAACATCTAGACCACCCATGGAGGATGGGTCCCTTTTTGAGTCTTGGTCCTTCCAAGGTTTCTTCCTTCTATTTTATTTTATTCTAGGTTTTTTGTTGCCACTGTCACCCTAGGCTTGCTCAACTTAGGATTGGCCTTTTAAAGTAATATAAGATTGTAAAGCTGGTTTGAGACAATGCTCCATTGTAAAAAGCGCTATATAAATAAATTTGACTTGACCAGAGCCACCGTGCCACCCTTACTACAAACAGAGGTTTAAAATGTAACCAAATGTTCTATTGTAGCTTCAACACATCTTAAATAACCGAGTGAAAACATTAAATTTAATTTGGTGGAATACAAATTAAAAGAATTTGTACTTTTCATGTATAAAAAAAATTAAGGAAAAAAAATCTTTATGAGCATCTTTAAAAATGTGCTATTGTAACACTTTCACAACATTTTCACCAAATTTAAATAACTAAATGCTTTTAGGATGGAAGATATAATGCCAATAAAGGAATAATTAATTCTATATATGTTTATGGCCATATGACATATCATCTCAGCACTGGTGTTGAAAAAAAAATGAATTGTAGAAAGCATCATCAGTCTTCACGATACACACTTGTGCATCACAGTGCATTGTGTCATGATGCATCATTACAACCCTAGTAAAGTGGAAAACAGTGAGTAGTTTAGGCAATCAAGAAAAGTACATTCTGTGTCGAGAATCACTTAATAGTGTAACTCTGCATCTTCTCACAGCGCGCGATGTAGTGATGAAGCTGGCACAGGATGGAGTGTCCTCTCTTAATGACTTCCAGTGGATCTCACAGCTGCGTTACTACTGGGAGGGTGGAGAGGTCATGCTAAGGATGATAACCACTGAGGTCACATATGGATATGAATACCTAGGAAACTCCCCACGGCTTGTCATTACACCGCTTACGGACCGCTGCTACAGGTCAAACACATACACGAGATGAGAACATGAGAACTGACATTTAGTTTCTGTTTAAGACGGAAACTCTATAGTATGTTTGTGCATGTATTGTGCTTGTGTTATAGAACTCTGATGGGCGCTCTGAAGCTTAATCTGGGTGGAGCTCCAGAGGGACCTGCAGGTACAGGAAAGACAGAAACCACCAAAGACCTGGCCAAGGCTCTGGCCAAACAGGTACACACAATATGGACTGATTTAAACTGTGGGCTTCCCTAACCTACATTCAATGTATCATACTTCTCTGTTTGTTGTAATGTGTGTGTCATATATGTGTTTATGTCTACATAGTGTGTGGTGTTTAACTGTTCAGATGGGCTGGACTATAAAGCGATGAGTAAATTTTTTAAAGGCTTGGCCCAGTCTGGAGCTTGGGCCTGCTTTGATGAGTTCAATCGCATTGAGGTTAGTACTGCAGTGTCAATACACAACAAACACATTACTACTATATAACTTCTTCCAGTTTAAGAGTGCACCTCTTTGCTGCTAGAGTTGGGATCAAGTTGTTTATCTGTTTGTCCCTTTTTGGAAGGTCTTACAACTTAAATGTAGTTCTGTAAAAAAAATATTTTAGCTTCAGGACCAGGATTGAGAAATGATGCTATATTGGATAATTAGGTGTACTGGTATTGACCAAATAGCCACAATGCATAATGTCAAAATTAAACACCACATTTCCTGTTTTAAACTGCTGTATTTAGGATGGGTAAGATCTGTGTGTAGAGCATGTATTTGCTCAGCTCCCACTTACTTTGTTCTTTGTTCTCACTCTCTCTCTCTCTCTCTCTCTCTCTCGTTCCCTCTATTTCTCTTGCGCTCTTCCACACACACACACACACAAGTTTATGGACTGAAAAACTGTATTTTATGTTACTGCAGGACATATTTCAGAAGTGAGCAGGGAACAGAGATGTGGGTGTAAACCAAAAAGGGGATGCATTTAACTACTGCAGTTATTGTTTCTCTGCTTGTTTGACATGTTTGCATGTGCTGAATCTTGACAACCTGTCACAGTACAAGTAGCAAGACTTGTAATGTGTGTTTAACTCTGTCCCAGGTGGAGGTTTTATCAGTAGTGGCTCAGCAGGTGTTGAGCATTCAGCAGGCTATTATGAGGAATCTGAAGCGTTTCATGTTTGAGGGAACGGAGCTCTCACTGAACCCAACCTGCTGCGTTTTTATCACCATGAACCCTGGATATGCTGGCCGAGCAGAGCTGCCTGATAACCTTAAGGTAGGCACTACCATTTCTTTAGGTTCTCAGTATGATAGTCTTTCAAACCAACTGTAGTTTGTTAATATACATTTATTTATGCATTTCAGGCCTGTAACACATTCCCAAAAAGTTGGGATGGGGTAATTTGGGGCTAGTAATGAGGTAAAAAAAATGAGCTTAACAGGTGATTGGTGAAGTATGAGTTAGTGCTAATACAGTATCCACGAAAGGCTGAGTCTTTGAGGACCAAAGGGGGGCAGAGGATCTCCAGTTTGTCAACAAATGCATAATATTTTGTATTGTAGCCCACTGGTTAGGAATGGATTACGGGCCAAATGGTCCAGGGTTCGAATCCCACCTCTGCCACAAAAAAAGCATTGTTGGGTCCTTGATCAAGGCTCTTATGCCCAGTTGCTTGTATTGTAAGTTGTTTTAAATGTAATGATTACAAATATTTTGTGAAAGAAAGATTGGATAGAATCTGCATATTTCAGTTGTAACTTTCGCTAATTTCCACTGTACATGTTTTGGAGTGTACTCTTGATATTGTGGTACATTTCAGCAAGTTCATGGTGTTATTGAAGATGCATTAGTTTGTGTGCATGCATGCATTTTGCAGGCCCTGTTCCGTACCGTTGCCATGATGGTCCCGGATTATGCACTAATTGGAGAAATATCACTCTACTCCATGGGATTCATTCAGTCTCGAAGGTAACTGATCCGCTAAACAATTCTTATCTGTTGAAAACATCAGTACAAACCTATTCATGCTTACTCCTCCTATCTCACACTTGTGACAAGTGACAAACAAATCTCAAGCAAACAAGTATAAAAATAAAGAAAGAACATATATTGTTTTTTAATTTAATTATATTAATTAATGTAAATATTATATAAATATTCTATAATATTTAATTACTTCATATAAAAAATAATACTATTAATGATACAGTGGAACCTTGGTAGTCAGACTTTGTTCCAGAAGGCCATTCTAACTCCTATTTATCTGAAGCCTAAATCAAATTTTTTTCTTCAAAGAATGAATGTAAGTAGGATTAGTAGGGCTTCCTCTTTGGTGTTTTATGGTAATTGACATACCATATTGGTGCATTTTCGCCACCAACTGGACTGTGTTATGAACATTATGATTGAATCATTTGAATAATTTAGGGTTCCCATTTGTAAAATCTGAATTTTTGTACAAACAATATCTTTAACAATTGTTCAAGTGAAGAGGCGCTTTCATTTTGAGGTTTCAATGTATTTCACTAATTGATCCATGTTCTAGTTCTGCTTAGCCATGATCACGACACAATAAAGATTAAATACAGTCCCATTATCTGAACACCTGGAAACCAATTTCCAGCCAATTTCCAGTAAGAGGTAACTAAGACCCCTCCTTGAGATCTCCAGGAAGCACTCTTACCATAGGCCCTGGGACCCTGCAAACCTGATCATGGAAAATGTGATTTAAAAGCAATGATAATTAAATAAAGTGCATAGGAAGTTGTTTTAAGTGTGTGTTGTTCTGTTCTGTTATTCTGTTTGTTCTATTAGTCTAGCGCAGAAGATCGTGGCAACGTACCGTCTTTGCTCAGAGCAACTTTCCTCTCAGCATCACTATGACTATGGCATGCGTGCTGTGAAATCTGTCCTGACTGCAGCGGGGAACCTGAAACTGAAATTTCCACAAGAGGATGAAAGTGTGCTACTGCTCAGAGCATTAATGGATGTTAACATGGCCAAATTTCTTGCCCAGGATGTCCCACTCTTCCAGGTGTGTGTTTGTGTGTGTGTGTGTGTGTGTGTGTGTGTGTGTGTGTGTGTGTGTGTGTGTTTAATAGATTGATAGATTGTGTATTTGTGTGTCAGGGTATAATTTCAGATCTCTTTCCCGGAGTGGTGTTGCCTAAACCAGATTATGATCTACTGCTACAAGCTCTGAACGACAACATTGCCAAACTCAAACTGCAGCCTGTACCCTGGTTCATCAGCAAGATTATACAGGTATTTAAAGCTTGCATACTGGCTGTACTATTGTACGCTCTATTTGCATATCTATCTACAGCAATTCTTGAAAGTTTGTGAACCTCTTTGAATTTTCAACATTTCTACATAAATATACTGCTCACAAAATTTAGAGGATAATTCAAGTTGAAATATCCCATAATTTTTGTGAGCAGTATAATAAGAGAATCAAATCAGCTAAATAAGACGCGTATTATACGTGGGTATTTATTTATTGAAAAAAACAAGCCAATAATACCTGTCTGTGTGTGGCAAAAATAAATGTATATTTTTAATGTGATACATGTAACTTTACTTCTTTTACCACAGTGTTGAACAACACTGATTTCACAATTTTTTATTTGACCAAGGACTGAATGATCCATGTAAGAATTTAAATGTTTTATGTAAGAAATTGCATTACATTAACATTATATTTACAAGAATAAATGGCCTAAATAAATAAATGCCGATAATGGAAAACATAAAATCAAGAATATAATACAATAGAAAATTTACGAACCCAAATCAGAAAAAGTTTATTTGTAATGCAACAGTAATGGAAAATGCAAATTGTACAATTGTACTAAGAACACCGTGGAACAGAATTACCGAAAATGAGAGAACCATAAGGTAACACAGCCATGAGGGCTCCATTGAGACGTCAACCACCTACCTGTCCCATCATCAACAACTTTATCAGACGCATGTGAGAGACAACAAGTCAGCAGGTTAACATCCCAAATCACCACAACACTCTATGACAGTTAACCCCCTGGCTCAGCCCTCAGTCTAAGGCAGGGATGCAAAACTCCAGACCCCAGGACCAGAGTTATGCATCCCAGTCGAGTCTGCTGTTGTATATGTAAATGTGTGTTTGTTTTTGTGTTTGTGTAGGTATATGAGATGATGCTGGTGAGGCACGGCTTTATGATTGTTGGGGATCCGCTAGGTGGGAAAACTTCTGCATATAAAGTTCTTGCTGGAGCTCTGAGAGACCTGAATGAGGGTGATTAGTTCAATCCTTCAATCCTTCCTTTAAAAAACATATTTATGTTCCTCATAAACAGTATACAACGGTTTTACATTTAGTAAATTAATAAATACATAATAGAAAAATTATTTAGTATATACACGATTTATTTATTTACCGGTATTTAGAAACAACATTTTTCTGGTTTTACCTTGGATTAATGTAGTTACATTGAATGGAAATGGCTTAAATATTTATATTTAATTAAATATGCATATTTACTATTTTTAAGTGTGTTAATCAAATTATTCATTCAAATAAGCAATTGATCAATCACTCAGTTAGCCATCAGTCAGTTGTAATTGCAATCTAATAGAATATATATTTGTGTCATAAAAAATAAATGTCAATGTGTAAAAATATATGAGTAAAATGTGTTTTTATCTGTCCATATATGCATGCAGGAGGTCTGGTGGAGGAGTTTGCTGTAGATTTTCGTATCATTAACCCAAAGGCGATCACCATGGGTCAGCTGTATGGCTGTTTTGACCCAGTAAGTCATGAATGGACAGACGGTGTTTTGGCCACATCATTTCGGGAGCAGGCACAATCAACATCTGAAAACCGCCAGTGGATCATATTTGATGGACCAGTCGATGCCGTGTGGATTGAAAACATGAACACAGTACTGGATGACAACAAAAAAGTAATGCAGGAGCTTAGATCTGAGTTTAATTGTAACGATTTATTACAATTTAATGCAGTACTTACATAGTCCACTGGGTGGGGCTGCTTTGTCTTCTTGTGTTCTAAATGAGTATCCATGCTGTGTTATGGGTGTGACAAGTGTTGAGTTGTTTTATTCAGTAGCGCTTCTGTGCATTGCAGTTGTGTTTGATGAGTGGCGAAATTATTCAAATGAGTCCTAAAATGAGTCTGATCTTTGAGCCTGCTGACTTGGAGCAGGCATCACCGGCTACTGTAAGCAGGTAATACTCACACACAGGCAGACAGACAGACAGACAAACAAACACACACACTCACACACACACACACATACTCACACACAGACAGGCAGACAGAAAGACATACAAACACACACACACACATACTCAAACACAGACAGACAGACAGACAAACAAACACACACCCATAATGGGACCGCCATCAGGGTAGACTGTTCCAAAAGTATAACGACCTTCCTTATTAAATGCTTATTTTCCATATTGTTTTTTTTATTCGAAATAATTTAATCATTTTAACAATTTGAATAAAAATGTCCATATTTGTAAAAAAATACATTTATGATTTGTTAGTACTGAATATGTTTTTTTTTTTGTAATGTCAGCACTCAAGGTTGCATGGATAAGTGTGTGCAAAATCTAAGGACCCATGTTATTCTCAATATTCCAAAGAGCATCTTAAGACTTTAATGCTTGACTTTCCCTGGTGCCCTAATAAGTGTTCAATAGGGTTTATATTCTTATTGCTCTTTTATTTGTTTGTTACTCTCTTTGCAAATTCATCTCTTTTCATGGTCTCTTACTCACATGCTTGCAAATAAGATAGATAGATAGATAGATAGATAGATAGATACTTTATTGATCTCGAAGGAAATTTAAGCATCCAGTTGCAGGTACACAATACAGTATTACACTACACAGTATTATTATACAACACACAGTAATTACAATAAGGATAATGAAAATTAATTTTTTTTTTTTAAAGTTAGCAGATAAAGATAAACAAAACTCAATGTGCAAAGATGAAGAAGATATATACATAACCTTGTGTGTGTCACTGAAATTGCCACTGATAGTGACGTTAAACAAATTAACAAACTAATAATTTCTATTATATATATATATATATTATATATTATATATTATATATATTATATTCTACTCCTATTTTCCTATAACTAACTTGAAATAAGTATGCTTGCCATCTATTGGAAATGTGTATAAATGCGTATTGTTAAATGTAGAATTAAATTAAGCTCGACCCTGAACTCTCCTTTAATGTAGCAATCAGTGGGGAAAAATGTTTTTCAGTCACTATAGGAACTAATTATGCCTGCAAATGAGCTCAAACCTTATACCATCCGGCCCTCAGCATGGGGTTGGTGCATGCCTTGCAAAAATTACTTTTTAATAGCACACCTTAACTATGCGCTGTTAAATTAGAACATGACCAACTTCCATTTCACGCCACAATGAGATAATTCCAACCGACCAACCACATCACCTCCTGCTGCACGTACACGTACAAAGTATGGCTTAGGCAGATAAAAGATATTGTAAATGAAATAAAATTAGGTTTTCATGCTCAATTTCATTTATGATGTTATCATAGCAGCCGGAACCCCCAGCATTCTCCTGCAAAGACTGGTATGTGCAACACTTATTGACCCTGGGTAGTTTAATAATGTTATTTTTCTTAGTTAGATCTGTTTACAGTAATGCCGTGTTTTATGTTGGTATAGTGTCGTTGTGTATCTGTATGTTTTGCACCCTTATCCAAAGCGACGTACAATTAATACAGTCTTACAATCCAAGCATTTGTTGGTTAAGGGCCTTATTGTGGCTCAGGGACCCAACTGTGGCAGAGGTGGGATTTAAACCATGAACCTTCTGGTCCAGTAACCACTAGGCCACCACAGTTCCATATAAACTTAACTTTGCTCGATCATTATTGGTTATCTACCATTCATTTAAACAGAAAGAACCAGTCCTTTCTCAACATGTCTAAATGCATTTAGATTGGCAAGTTACTGATATTCTCGATCATTATCCAATCAATGAACACATTTTATTTAGAATAGATGATTAAATTCAGGTGACTTTATGTGGTGATTCTTTATGTGATGATTCTGATCAAGTTGGAGGGAAGAAGTGCAATAAGACTGCAATAATAACAATTATTAGCTATATATTACTAACCGTTATATTTTACAAAATATTTTATATATTATATTTTATATTATATATGCCTGATTGTCATAAGCGATGGCTCACCAGCAGCTGGAGCAGTGTGTCTCTATACAGCAAAGGCAGGATCGAAGCGCTCACCATGATATCATATATATTGAATGATAATGAATGTAAAGTGAATTACAAACAAATTTTCTTTTATTCTTGTATCCTAATTAAATATTTATTTGATATCTCCGGGTCTCAAGCTAGACTACTAAAAGTCCTGGTCTTGATCTGAACTTGGATCATTACATCACCTGGTCCTTGACAGAGCAATAAAGAGAAAAGAGCATGTGTATTTGTCAGTCTTCAATAAAGCTTCCATTGCAAGTAATACTCATACCGTCCATTGCTCTTCACAATAAATGCACACCAAAATGGCAAAAAACTAAAAACTGTTAATTTCCATGGATATGAACCACTTACATTTCGTGTGGCAATTATTCCAGCATGCCGTGGTATAAAACCGTGTTTGTCTTGGATTATTTCAGCATCTTTTATAAAATCTGCTTGCCTTAACATGTCAGCAATTAGTAGGCAGTGATTCTGTCAGTCTGAGGAGGTGCACTAAATATTAATCATCTCTCTGCACATTTCCACACTTCTCAGCCAGGAGTGTGAGGAATCATAAATGCTCCTTAGTAAATGTGATGACAAGCCAATTTAAATAAGCTTATCAGGCAGGTTAATGTGAAAAATAACGTGCAACTACAGCTGTTGACGCCTTGGTTTTGAACACAGTGTAAGAACCGTCCCATCTCTGTTCTGCAAATCTTATTTTAATCTACATACTGGTGGCTGCAGGAAAAAAGCTTTCCAATCTCCTAGAGCATCTTGGTGAAATACGTCTGTCCCTGAAGGTGCTTGTAGATAATGCAAAAGGTTATATTAAAACTAATCATACAGATTTAGTGTAATCAATTAACCTAATGCAAGTCTTTGGAATGTGGGAGTAACTGGAGAACCCGGAGTAAATTCACATGGACGTTGGAGGACATGCACATGGCAGGACACATACATGTGAAGTCCGATGTCCAGATCGAGCCAGGGATGCTGGAGCTACTGCAAGAGGCCATTGTGTCAAAGAGCCACTCCCTTCCACTCTGTTGTGCTTTTGTGTATTTAAGTGTCGTTCTGATATCACACTCAAAATATATGCATACAGTGCATCCGGAAAGTATTTCCAGCGCTTCGCTTTTCCACATTTTGTTACGTTACAGCCTTATTCCAAATTGTATTAAATTAATCTCTTTCCACAAAATTCTACACAAA
>JAUZSU010126525.1:0-17383 GCA_034780255.1 Parotocinclus maculicauda | reverse complement strand
CAGACACGGGGAGGACATGCAGACTCCACACAGAAAGGACCCAAGCTGCTCCACCCTGGGATTGAACCCGGGACCTTCTTATTGTGAGGCAGCGGTGCTACACACCGAGCCACCATGCTGCCCCGTAGAAGCTGTTAATGCCGTGGCGGCATGAGGGCCGCGAGTCCCGGTGCGGCGTGGGAGCAGCGAATCCTGGCGAGAAGGCTGGGGTCGCCCCGGGAAGGTGGGGGCTGCCGATTACCACCCCAGACTTAGTGGGAACCGTGGTGACCGCCGGGCGGTCCGCCCGAAGGGGCGCACCCCGACGCCAGTGATAAGGAGGCGGCGTGGGAGCCGCGGAAGATGAGAGCTGAGAGAACGAAACAGTCCAAAAACATAATCCACACGACGACATGCAACGCACAACAGACATCAAACAATGAGCCGGGATTAAATAGTGTGCACCTGTGGGGAGGGGAAATAAGGAACAGGTGCATGGAGAGAAGAGGGGCATAACAGACACCAACGAAAACCAAAACACGGCGCCACGTGGGGAAACCCATGTGGCGGCCGCGGGGGAAAGGAGGGGACGCGGTGCGAATCCTCACAAGCTGGTTCCATGTTATGGTTATTTGGTTGTAATTAGAAATCTGCAAATGAAGAACTTAAAGTAGTGTAGTTTTGAAAAATTGTGGAGAGTTTTGGACTATTCATAATATATCTACCTGAGGCTGATAACTCCTAAAACACTGATATCTGATCAGATTTAATATCCAATTTATGCACTGACATATAGTGCCTACTACTGCACAGCTCATCATCACATGACACAAAGTATCTTCTAACACATTACTGTCTGCCTTCCCTTTTTTTTTTTTTTTTTTGGAAACTTTGGGATCAGGACATTCCTACATTTGTCAATAACTTTAAAAGTATTATGATTGCTAGTGGTTTAATTAAAATTGTAGCAGTGTGTTTAAAAGACATACCAAGAAGTACTGTTTAAAGGACATGCCAAGGAGTACTGAAGTACTGAAGCTTGTAAAAATATTTACATTTTCAGGATTGTTCCAAATGAAAGGTTTATTCACCCCAAAGAAAAAAAGTTGGATTTCCATAGTTTGGATGTGTGAAAACATTGTGAACGGGAAACAGTTTGTTAAGAATGTTACTCTAGAGTATTTTGTGCTGTTTATTTTAGTGATTAGAGAAATTATGATCATAGCAGATTTTGTGGAGAAAGATGGTGCTAAGCGATTGCTGAGCTTAAGTGTTGATTATTGGCAGTACTTTGTTCAAAACTGGAAATTGTACATTTTTTGTAGTGTAATACAGTGTAGAGTCTTTCTTTCCACATGCTTGTCTTTAAACTAATTTGCTGTTAATGTATTTGCTTTCTGGTGTGTGCATCTGTGGTGAACACAGGAAAGAAGAACAAACTACGAGTGTATTATCTGTCCTGGCTGAGGAACAAGATCCTGCACAATGACCCAGAGGTGGAGAAGAAGCAGGGGTGGACTACAGTAGGAGAGCTGGAGGGTTGTGTGCACTACAAAGTTGGTATGTAGCTTAGAATGACCATGGCTTGATTAATATAATAAGATGAAAATTAGAAAGGAGTGCCTTATGTTGCTCATGGCATTGTGATTCTTTAAAGTGTGCATTAACCCTTGCGCTCAACTAGTAATTGTGGTATATGCATTAGCTCTGTTAATTGTCAGATATTTTTTTTGGAGAATTTGACTATGCTTGTTAACAGAATATACAGAACTATATTTATTTATGGTTTGCTTATGCCCAATTCCTTTTAATTTAATTTTCCTTTCCGCTGTTATATCTGGCTGCTCGTTCAGTGTCTAAACTCAGTTTTCTGTAAAGTTTTCCTCACTGTGTAAATACCTCAGTGTGAAATAGATTTGTTCATCTGAGAAGGTCCAGTCTGGGGTTCAATTCCAGTGTGGAGCAGCCTGGTTCCTTTCTGTGTAAAGTCTTCTTAGTTTCTTCATGGTTTTACTTGGGTACTCTGGTTTCTGCCCACAGTCCAAAGAAATTCGTTTTAGGTTAATTGATTACTCTAAATTGCGATTGACTTGAGTGTGTACATATATGACTAGTCTTGAGATAGCCTTGTGTATAGATTGTATAGAATTGTGTATGTTGCTGAAATTATCACTGATGTTAATAGTGACATTCAATACACCAAATAAAAGATTTGTTCATATTTGATTTTAAGTAACCTTTTAATGTCTCTTTCACCAGTTAAATATGAACGGATCAAGTTTTTGGTACTTGCTTTGAAAAACTCAGTGGAGGTCTACGCATGGGCACCGAAGCCGTATCACAAATTCATGGCCTTTAAGGTGAGTTCAAGTCACAAGTACAGAACCAGTGATGGAGTACTCTCATCTTAAAAAGGAAGAACTGTATAGACTTAGAGCATCATTTATAAAATAAATCTACAACGGTGTTTGCCCATTAATTTCTAAGTGAGATGTAAATAAAATGTTATAGTCATGTTCCCTAGTAGAAATTAACTGAATAATATATGTAAGCTCACTAGTTTGCATACTAAACACTTCCATTCCTGCAGTCATTTGGAGACCTGGTGCACAAGCCCTTGTTGGTTGACCTGACAGTAGAAGAAGGGCAGAGGCTAAAGGTGATCTATGGCTCTTGCTCTGGGTTTCATGCCGTGGATGTTGATTCAGGAGCCGTTTACGACATCTACTTGCCTACCCATGTAAGCACTATTTATAGCTCTCCTTAAATAGAAACTATTTTAAGACTAATAGCATCTGAGTTTTGAATGTAGTAGTATTTTAGTGTCCATTTCATGAGTGATTTATTTACAAGTATATTTATTGCTCACTGCTTTTTCAGATCCAAACCAGCATCCAATCACATGCCATCATAATCCTTCCCAACACAGATGGCATCGAACTACTGGTCTGCTATGAGGATGAAGGAGTCTATGTGAACACGTATGGCCGCATCACCAAAGACGTGGTGCTACAGTGGGGAGAAATGCCAACTTCAGTGGGTAAGGTGGACTCGTAGTATTGGATGTAGTGATCCAAACTCAGCTTTGTCCTGTTTTAAAACTAACAACAGGCAAGATGCAAATAACAGTCTGTTTTTCGTGTGGGCATATAGTGAATGCTGTTGAACTTGTATGAACGGTGGTACCTCGGTTCTAGATACTCGCTGAATTCAGTTCCCAATGCATATTTAAGAGATAGATTTGTCATTTGTTAGGCCTTAGGTGCTTCATGCAACTCAACTCATACAAGTGTCCTACAATAGCTCTTCATTCAGTCCTACAATAGCTCTTGCTTAGTACAGATCTTGGGTTACACTTGACCTAAAGTTCAGTTTTCTTAGTGCAAATAAGTCCCCATGGGTCCTAAAAAATAAGCTTCCGAAAGGCAATATATGCATCTGGGAAGCAACCAGCTGAGCAGCAGAATATTTGCTCAATCGTTTTTGGTACTTAGCAAGCCTTCTGGAACAAATTAACGACAAGTTCCCGAGGTACCACTGTAGTTTTGATCCATTTAAGAAATGGTGGGAATTTAACTGAAAACATCTGACAGTTTTAGTGCAAAGGGATAATGATCATTGAAGTGTGGAGATGTAAAAGAATCTTTGAACAATCCAGTATGATGCTAAAGCAGGCTATACCTTGCTTTCACATATGAAGGTTTCTCTGAAATTTAAGAAATTGTAACTATATGTGAAAATAGCAGCTTTCTAGTGTTCATTCCACTGGCTCCCATTATATGTTGTTATATGTTAGTCTCAGTATTCTGGAGCTTTACGTTGTACAAAAACTCAGGCAGTGCTGTTCTCATTTAATCCGTACTCTCAAATCCATGTCATGTTGTTGGGGATAGATTGCAGCACAATGCTTAGAAAGCAATCAAGCTGATGAAGCTAGACTGATACTAGGAATTTGCCCTACGAACCAATTGGAAAGGACTGTTCTTCAAGAGTATGGTCTAGTTTTATTTAGAAAGTATTTTAATATTGTTATGCAATGCCAGAACGGTATCATATAATGGATGCATGTTTTCACCATCAAAGGAGTCTCTCGGATTATATGTAGATTCTTCCTTGTTACTCATTCATGCCAGATCAGGACATGATGATTGTCAGGATGTAAACTGAACCATGACTCATAAGAGAAGAAAAAAGGTGAACACTCCTCACAGGTCCAATGACGATGCTCATCAGTCCACCTTTTCTGATATCGGTTATTTTTTTTAATGCTTTTTTTATTGCTTTCAAATTTATTTTGAAATATCCCCTAGTTTGTGTGAGCAGTGTTGTATATTTAATGAAGAGAGCAAGGATCGAGAAACATGAATTGACCACATTGATACTATGTATATACTGTAATACACTATATACTGGCTCTGGCTTTGCACAGTTCAGGCCCTTATTTTTTAAGCTCTACCTGTTTGCTACCTGTACTTGTCAGCATGCTATGACCCGACATGCTGTTTAACCTTTTTGTTAAGAGAAATTCCAGTTTTTGACATTCCACAATAGTATAACCTCATAGCTGTCATACTTTTTTATAAAATTATTTCCAAAGTTGAATTGGTTCTTATATTGAAATCATTACTCTTTGTAGTGAGCTTACTTGCTAGTGTGCAAAATAAAATTGATGCTTTTATAGTAGTGGTGATATTCGACTTGTTCGTGTTGTTATTCCATATACATCACATGTACCAGCTTTGTTATCCTGTAAGCATATTATACATGCATTATAATAAGATTTGACACGTTGCATCCTCTCCTTTACAGCATACATCAGATCTAATCAGATCATGGGTTGGGGCGAAAAGGCTATAGAGATCCGCTCTGTGGAGACAGGCCATCTGGATGGTGTGTTCATGCACAAAAGGGCACAAAGACTCAAATTCCTCTGTGAGAGAAATGACAAGGTAAGATCTGCAGACAATCCTGTTGCACATCTAAATTTAGGGAGGACACAATGAAATGCTCAAATTTTTGTGAGCAGTGTACATCCAGCGGTTATTGTCATAACAATGAAAAAACCCTTTGTTTTCCTCTAGGTGTTCTTTGCTTCTGTACGTCAGGGAGGTGCCAGCCAGGTTTACTTCATGACCTTGGGCCGCAGCAACCTCCTCAGCTGGTAACACTGCTGCTCCTGCAGCTCTGACTACACAGTCCATGGTATCTTAAAACGCTGATGAGCCACATTGAGTGTGGTTCATTAAGCACAGCACTATATGATGCTGTTTCTAAAGCTGTGGCCGAGAGGATAGAGACTTCAGTGCAGAAGGAGCATCTGAGCCTCCTGCAGCTGGTGGGACTGTGACTTGCTGTTAAGTCTAAACTCTATTGCGGCTCAGCAAACTCCAGATGGAGTCTGATTTCCACTCTTTAATACTTTAACATTCAGGGGCTCCTCTTTTCAACACTTTTAGACCTCAAGGGATCTAAAAACCTGATGTTACTAATCAATTATATATATGTATTCCTCCAGAAAGAACTACGAGAGTCTGTGAGTGACCATGTGCCACCTGTCTCTTTCTTACCACAGTAGATGATGGAAAGCAGAGTTTGGGGCATCATGGCACCAGGTGTTGAAGGAACTTGGCCTTTTTTTTCTGTGAATTTGCCAACTGCCGAAACAGTCATACTGTATTACCGTGGTAGTCTGGGTCACCTTGGGGGATTAATACTGACCTGCGTTTTTAACAACATTGACTTTAGTGTGTTGAGATTGTATGCTGGTAAACTTGCAACAATGTTCATATACAGTACATTGAGTGTTTTTATTTTTAAGGATTGCACTTGATAAATAAATTCTTAGTTTCCTTCTCATTGGGTTGTTAAGTCCCTTTCTTAAATAAGTGCATGAATGTCAAAATTACAAGCATGCAGACATTATAAAGATGGGTAAACTCCAGAGGTGTAGCATGCATTATGGAGAACTACAATGTCACATGCATTCCTTCGTGTTGAACACCAGAGGGTGCAGTTATACCTCATATGGTGCAGTTATACCACATGCTCCCATAAGCATAACTTCCATTCTGTAATTCAATTTTGGTGAAACTCTTATAATAGCACATTTTTTGCTGTAGCATTATTTTAAACTCTTCATAATTTTAATAATTATATACATTTTTATACAAGCAAAGTGCACATTATTTTGAATTGTTATTCTTCAGAAATAAAAAAGGATTTTTTCAATTGGATATTTAAGTTGAAACTATAGAACATTTTTGTTTACAATTTTAAACCTAATTTTCTAAAATGTGTTTAAGAAAATGTGCATGTGAATTGTTCTGCACTAATCGTAAAAAAAATCAGTATTGTGAATAGTGTAGTGAGCAGTGTATGGTTACACTCCTAGTAAACACTGATATTTGGTTGTAGCTTTTTTCTGGTAATGAGATTGTGAAAACTATAATTAAAGTTATTGTTTGTATATTGATTATTAAAAACTGTTATTAAAACCACTTTACAATTAATAGAAACTTCCACAATATTTAAGCAATGAAATATAAAATAGTATGCTACACTACATTAAAAAAGAGGATCACTAAGCGTGTTCCAATACACACATGAAATAAATGTGCAAAACAAAACGTGTAATTGCAATAAATTTATTGGATTAATACATTTTCTTGAAAAATTTCAGGGGTGCCACAGTTCAGCCACGACTGTACATAATTTTAATTACCACAGCCTTAGTATTGTTGCCAACCATGTCCATCTCTTTATGACCAGTCACATTTACATTCAGTAAATATGAATCTTCAAACACCATTTGCAGACTGCGAGAGCCGTTTGGACATCCAGTGGAAGTTCATTCCCCCATTTGGGTGCCAGTTTGAAGAAAACTGTTGATGCTAAACTTCCTTTACAACAGTAACGGTGCGGTGCGGTGCGGTGCGATGTGGGCAGTTTTTCTGAGAAACTGTGGACAAAGTGCCACCTACCTTAATAATGCTTTGGATCAGATTATGATGTTTTGACTTCTAGATAAATATTATATTATGACCTTATTTGCTTTACTAAATTAAATAGTTTTTCATTTGATGTCATTGGGGGGAAAAGGGGGGCTCATTGCTACAATCAAATTATCACTAATGATAAATTCTTGACATTTTAATTGGTAAAATGCATGGATTCTCTTCTGAAACCTTTTTTTCACCATGGTTTTTCACCATGTGTAACAGTATTACATATGAATTCAAAGCACCAGGTAACAATATCCCAAAATGCAGCTCAAATATGGGTTCACATGTTCTGTAAGGTGATATTTCCACCATGATACAACAGAGCTCGAAAGGATTTTAGCAGGCAGCACCCATGTTTGTCGTAAATGCATTTTCTGCGAAACGTTTACCTTAAAAATAATAATAATAATAATAATAAATAAATAAAAATTTATATATAGTTATAATATATATTTAAGTTAAGTGAATCAATTGCTTGTCTATTGGAACAATCAGAAAGTTAGCCTGTTAATTAAAACAAGCCCAGGAAAAAAATGTAATGTGAACTTTTACTGACTATAACGTTCACAGTTCACTGTTCTATGACTTTTTGGTGGTGATGTGGTCACTTCATGGTTCTACTGTCTCATTTCACAGTACAACTGTAAACTTGGTTGACTATGTACTGACCATAAATTATTTCCCAGTTGGTCACATTTCACAGTACATTTCGTCCTGGGAGAGCACGTTTATCCTGTGTTTTAAAGTCGTTGGCCACAAAGGCAGGCGTCTACAAAAAATGGCTGCCGATTACCTGGGAGTGAGTCATTCCGTTACCAGTAGATGTCACCATTTACATTTACTTTGTGCTTTATTTCTTATGCATGTTAATTCAATTGAACATCTGACATACATGTTCACTTACACTATCAAAACAAAATAATGAAGAATCTGTTAAGTCAGGTATTATTTAATATGTCTATATTGTATATAACATTTTAGATACTCAAAACTGTTTTTTGTTTTTATTTTACTTAGCTTAGTAATACCATGGATATGTTACTAAGTAAGGCAGGTTGCTACCAAGCTCCAAATGTAAAGAACAGTGTGTAAATGTAGCACTTAATTTGATCCCCAATTTACTTTAAATTTACATTTGCAATGCTGACAAAGCTGAAATTATTAAATTTCTAAGTAATGACTTATTTGCTAACTGCACCCAATGCAAAACATTTACATCTACAATCTGATGTCTCACCACAGAAAACTTTTATTTGCAAAACAATAGAAACAGGATGTTTAAAATAGGACTATTGTATATGTTTTGTCATACTCAATATAACAGGAAAACTGAAGAAAAACAGCATGTATAACTTATAACAGAGGTCCTTGATAAATAACACAAACTATTTTAATGGGTGGTTAATATTAACTTTAACTTTAACTTTAACATTAACTTGTTCAAGTCCAACAGTCTGAAAAAATAAAAAAACATGACAGGACTTAGCAGTGGTCACGAGTTAAAGCATGCTGTCTGATGATAGAATAATACGATTCCACCCTGCAGTAGCCAATGCTCCAATGTTTTTCTTTAAAGTATGAATGAAAAAAACATCACTAAAAGTAGCACTGTTTTACTGTAAAAACTGTATTTGTAGCTAACAATGCAATATGAAATGTTTATGCATACCGGTTACTGGATGGTCAGGACTTGAAGATAAATGAACCTAATAAAATCATAATTATAAAATGTATAGTTCAGGTTCTAAATTCTAACTGAGCCATAGTCGAAGCACCCAACTATATATAGCATGTGTAACTGCTTCACATCGATTGTATTAACGTGGTAGGTTTTAAACAAATAAACCTGGTACACTAGGCAGATAGTTTGCAGCACATTACACAGTTGATGTGCTTTGTGGAGTCACAGTGGATGAATTGTGTAAAGAGATGGGCAGAGTTAAGGAGAGGAAAGAAGACACTGACATCAACTATATAAAGTAAAAAAAACTGCATGATGACAGGACTGTATACTAACCACATGCTCGTTTTTCTCAAATCTGCTATTCTGGGAAAAGGATATCTGTTAACTTTAAGTTAGACAGAGCTAAAACATACATTTGACTTTAACGCCACACTGAGAAATAGAGAAGTTAAATTTGTCTTTTCATTGCAGTTCAGAATTGGAACTTTTGGAACTGGAACTAAGCACTTTTCTCTGTTTCTTTGTTTCTCTGTTAAGTGGGCACACTCAAATCCTATAGTGTACACCTTTGTGTCACTTACAGTGGTGCTCAGAAGTTTGTGACCCCTTTAGAATTTTCTGTATTTCTGCATAAATATGATCTGAAACATGATCAGATTTTCACACAAGTCCTAAAAGTAGATACAAAGAACCCAGTTAAACAAATGAGACAAAAAGATTATACTTGGCCATATATTTATTGAGGAAAATTCAATATGACATATTTGTGAGTTGCAAAAGTATGTGAACCATTGCTTTAAGTACCCGGTTGTGAACCCATCCCCCCATGCAGCAATAATAATAATTTCCAGTAACTGTTGATCAGTCCTGCACACCATACAGAACAGCTCTAAGATGATGTTGGGTTTCCTCACATTAACTGCTCGCTTCAGGTCCTTCCACAACATTTTGATGGAATTAAGGTCAGGACTTTGACTTGGCCATTCCAAAACAGTAACTTTATTCTGCTTTAACCATTCTTTGGTAGAACGTATGTTTGCTTAGGGTGGTTATCTTGCTGCATGACCCACCTTCCCTTGAGATTCAGTTCATTGCTGAATCATATCACCCTCACTAGATGCCACCACAGGTGCCCAGACAGACAACATACAAAATACAGAAAAATAATCATCTTGAAGAGAAACATTTTGGGAAGAGAGCCACACAGATTGACTAGGGAGAATTTGGGGGCTGGCCCAATAACGACAATTAGCAGTGACAGTGCTCTGTTTTTTTTTTCAGTTAAGCGCAGGCCCCCAGTTCCACTTGTTCCATGAACAAGGGAGTTTGGTAGCGCATGGAAACCCCATCAGGAGACAGGTCAGTGGCATATGTGCAGTACATGCATAGTTGGAGTGTAGCCTTCAGGTTCTGGTTTAAGTGTTCGGCCTGCCCATTAGTCAGCGGGTGGAATATGAAGGAGATGTTGCCAGTTGCCATTAATGGCTTATAGAAAGCATGCCAGATCTGGGATCCCCCTGAACTGGTGACCCCCCTGCCCAGGGTTGTGCTGGGAGTCATGAGGACATATTCAATAAGGGTGGTGACCGTCTTAAAGGCTGAGGGAAGCTTGGGGTGGGCAATGAGGCAGATGGCCTTGAAGAAATGATCCACAATCATTAGTATCAATGTTATCTAAGCCTTTGCAGACCTCCCATTTGATGTTGGCCACAATGCGTCAGGGTGGGCTGGGTCTGAGAACTGGCAAGAGAAGGCATCTGACGTCATGTAACATGACCCAGCACGGTAGATGAGCACAAAGTTAAGCAAACTCAAAAGATAAAGTTC
Source organism: Parotocinclus maculicauda (assembly GCA_034780255.1). Classification (NCBI taxonomy): domain Eukaryota; kingdom Metazoa; phylum Chordata; class Actinopteri; order Siluriformes; family Loricariidae; genus Parotocinclus; species Parotocinclus maculicauda. The sequence goes on along the minus strand of JAUZSU010126525.1, from coordinate 6,892 downwards.
ACCCTGCCTGAATAGGGTTCAGTCTTTTAGCTGTCTGGATGTATGCCAGATGTTTATGATCAGCCCAGACAATGAAGGGTTATGAGATTCCTTCCAGCCAGTGCTTCTAGTCTTCCAAAACTAATTTTACTGCCAGTAATATGCAAGTACCCACGTCATAGTTGGCCATAGGTGCCATCATAAGGCAACACAGTGAAGTCTACCTTCTGGTCCTGTCCATTGGGAGAGGACAGTGCCCACACCAGACTCAGATGCGTCCATCCCCACAATTAATTACTGGGAGGGGTTCGGCTGGATGAGGTTGGGAGCTGAGGTAAACCGTTCATTCAGGCGCCTGGAAGCTGTGTCGTGTTTGGACCAGACAAAATGCACATTAGAAGACATTAGGTATGTAAGAGGCATTGCGATCTTACTATAGTCTCTGATAAATCTGTTAGAAGTTGGAAAACCCTGGGATGCGTTGCAGATCAGGTCTGCCTGGTTTCTGACTGGTTCATCGATGAATCTCAGAAAAGTCACTGTGGGCTGGTGGAACTCACACTTCTTGACCTTCACAAAGAGACAATTTTAAAGGAGAAGCATGAGCACCTGTCACATGTGAATGATGTATTTGCTACAGGACTTCAACCTGGATTTTGGCGAGTTAGACAAAAATGCACCTGTTGAGGACCTGAAGCACAGCATTCACCAAGCTCTGGAACACAGTGGGAGGCATTAGTCAGTCCAAAGGCAGTGTCAAATATTAAAATATATTGATTGCCATCTTCCACTCATTGCTTTCCTGGTTGCGCACCAGGTGATAAGCACTATGAAGATCCAGTTTAGTGAAGATAGTAGCAGATGGTAGAAGCTAGTCCTGCCATAGCTTAAATGCAGAGTGGAGTAGTAGAAAGGGGTCCTTATTTTTTTTTATTAAGCTCTCAGAAAATCAATGCAATATATCAGCGATTTATCTTTTTTTTCTCTACATAAAAGAATTCAGCTTCAACCAGAGTCAGAAGAAGTTCAATAGTGCAGATGTAAAGTTATTGAGGCGGCAGTGACGGGGCTCTGTTCTTGCTAAACACTTCCTTTGGATTGTAGTACTCCTTGGGGACTCTGGAGAGATCCGCCTGGGTCAGTAAGAAGGGTTTATCTTGTTAGGTAGGAAGGTAGCAGAGCACAAGCAGTGGGAATGACAGGTCTCACTCCACTTGAACATGCGTCAATTCTGGGATTTTGTTTCCTCAGCCAGGGGATCTTCAGCCCCCAAATCCACCAAGGCAGATATGGATACTGAACGTCCTTGAAGCTGAAGGATACCTGGAATCCGAAGATGGGGTTGAGAGTCTGTTGTGGTATCCATGAAGGCGCCCGCACATATGCCCATTGCAGTGGATGGGTTGCTGGTGCTGACCGGACATGGCCTAGGACGTGGAGCTGGCCAAGTTGTTCAGCTGAATTGACTTCACTTTGCCAAGGGCACTGACACCCCATACCATGGCAGGCCCTGGCTTTTAGATTACTGATAATGGTCTGGATGGTTCTTTTTGCTTTGGTCTAGGACACACTGCATCTTTATCCAAAAATGCTTAGTAATACTGATTTATCTGACCACAATATGTTTCCACTGATACATCTGAGCCCGGAGAAGTTGATGCCACTTCTGGACATTGTTAACCAAGTGGCTTTTCGTTAATGTAACTCTGTATTGTAGCGCTTTATAAAGACCCTTATACAGTAATCCCTTGCCCATGTGTTTATATCAGCTATTGATGAACAGTGGTTCTTTATGCAGTGCCATCTGGGAGATTATACATGGGTTTGTGCCCTTGCCCTTTAAGGAATCCTTCAGATTCCTTGAATCATTTAATTATATTATGCACTGGGAAGGGAGAAATCTTAGCTCATCAAGAATGCCTTGAGTTCAAATCCAGGGTCCTGAGTACTTTCTGTTTGGGGTCTGCATGTCTTCCCAATGTTTGCGTGGGTTTCCTCTTTCAGTCCAAAGACATGCATGTTAGGTTAATTGATTACCCTAAATTGGCATTGACTTAAGTGTATATATTTGACTAGTTTAGAGATAACCTTGTGTTGCTGAAATCACCACTGATGCAGATAGCAACGTAAAATAAACAAACAAACAAATAAAAGTTATCTAACGTTCAGCACAAGCTGTCATAACAGTGATGCAACAGAAACATGACGTTTTACATGAGTGGACAAGAACTCCTAAAACAAATCATGGCAGGACATGATTATGACATGGTAATAGCAGCTTTATGACAGTATTAGTAGAGGTTACTCAGTGTTCTTCACTGAACTTGTGTGTGATATCATACTATATTGTCTAGCTTGGTTGCACTGGTAAGAGCCTTTTAACAACCATCCAAACAATGAAGTCTTAACAATTATAAGCAAATATAATAGAAACTGACAATCTGTCTTTTATATCAGTGCATTGCAGCTGCAAACAGCTAGTCAAATTAAAAACGTTTACCATGTATATTTTTCTGCCCTAAATGTTATTTATGTCATACTTACACTGGATCTGCCTGCTAAAAGTGTTTAAAATCTAATATTGCAGTGCCTGTTCTATAAATTAGTGCATGTTTATACTTATAATTGAAGAACCATGGTGTTGTGTTTTTCTTGGAGAGAGCATTATGTAATGCTGTAACAGTCTAGGCTTTGGATTCTGTGTAGATGGTAGGGTTCCACTTTTTCCCATCATTTTAACCCTCTATACTCTGTTCAAGGCCACAGATTTGGGGTATGAGCTTATTCCAGAATGGATGGGGATCTGACATGTAAACTAAAAGAAACACCAGTCCATCACTCAGGGCAGAGAGGAGATTGCTGTTGATACGCTGGGGAAACCTTCCTCTCACTGACCTCCTCTTCCACAGATATAGACATTTATAAGTCCAGTACTGAGGAACCCGAGCCTGGGTACCTGTAGTGTACCTGAGCCAAATATCATATATTGTTAAATGCTATAAATAAAAGATGACATTTAGGACTAAAATAATGATTAAGCACTACATTTCGTGTTATGTTTAAATATCTCTATCACAATTCCACATGAATTAACATTTTATAACCAATTAAAGTGTAATCCCATGTCAAATATTTCGCTTGTTCATGATTGTTAGTGCTTATCAGTTTATAGCAGCGATAACAGAAAAACCCTTGTAAAAAATTATGACTTTAAAGTAGGTATGCATGCGATGACCGCTTTATCAGCAGCTCAAGCATACAGGCACACCTGAAACCCTGATAAACGCACTACAACACAAAAAAGAAATAGTTTTATGCTGATATCAGTTCGCATGACACATTGTGATATGATAAAGGCAGAATGAAAATTAGGAGTGACCATATTACTATTCAACAAATGGATAGTAGACAAAGTGTAAATACACAAGGCCTGATTTTTGAGAGAGTAAAATATTTGAGTAAGGGTTGTACACTACATAGCTTGGCATTGTCTTGCTAAAATAAGCAGGGACGTCCCTGAAAAAAAGGTTGCTTGGATGGCAGCATATGTTACTCCCAAACCTGTATGTACCTTTCAGCATTAATGGTGCCTTCGCAGATGTGCAAGTTACCCATGCCATCAGAGACGCTGGTTTTTTAACTTTCCGCTGATAACAATCCGGACAGTTCTTTTCTTCGGCCTTTTCTTTGTCAGACCACAGGACACTTCCACTTTTCCTGAGTCCTCAGACGAGCTCGGACCCAGAGAAGCCAGTGGTGTTTCTGTATGTTGTATAATATATGGAACAACTAACTGTGTTCACTGACAATGGTTTTCTGAAGTGCTCTCATATTACTCACATATCACAACAAGATAAGTTTAGACATGCTGTTTCTAATAAAAGTGCAGGTGTGCAACGTTTAACGATGGCATTATGTTTTGTAAAACAGGACGTTGACTTCTATGAACATTGACCGAACGTTACTATAGTCATATAATCTATTTATGCTACTGTAATGTAAATACAAGGGATATGTTCTCAAGAAAACTGCATGCAAATGATCTATAAATACTGCAAACGCAAGTGAAATGCTACCATCTACACGGCATCCAAATCCAAAAGCCACTGCATTATTAATTTATGGAAATTCACAATAATTATGGAAAATATAGTAATGTACTGATATAACCCTGTGAAGGGGAAAGCCAACATTTAAGAGCACGTTATAATAGACCTGTAGTCTTGTTACGGGAGCCAAAAATGCGAGACTCATCACAAACACTTAGGAACACTGTACAGCTTGTTACAAATAAGTAACAGAAAATAATATGCTTAAACACGAGTAACGTGCATGAAAAGGGTGCACGCAAATGACAGACTGTTTTTAAACTTCCATCTCTACTTGTTGATCTGCAGCATTAATCTCTTGTGTAGATGACCAGCTGTTTACAGTCATAACATCCGATGTTAAAAAACTGATTTTGAATTCTTATTAAAATTTATTATATATTTTTTATAATTTAACTATAGCAAATGGACATTGATTGGATGGTCATTAATGAAGTATGAATGAAATATTGTGCGTTAATATTGTAACATTCTAATAATATTTTGTGGTTTATGCATTTCTAATATGTATGGTTGCAACCAAAATGTAAATAACTCCATAAATGCATTGAAGTAGGTGCGATTAACGTTATTAAAGATTTTAATCGTCCGACACCCCTACTGCAAACTTTTTGAGGCAGGATAGAAAAGTTTTTGAGCAAAGAAGTTTTAATAGAGTGTATAATAGGGTTGGAGAACATGCATTCTAACTTTCATGTTCATTTAAAGATGTTTTACTCAGCCTGACTTCCTAATACACACGAAAACCACAAATGCAGTCAAAATTAAATATTCCCTAATTTTTGTAAGCAGTTTATAAAATTTCTTTTCACTGAATATGCAGAGCAAAATAGCCCCAGTTCATTACTATTTCTTCACCAAATTTTGGCTGTCTAAGTCAAATTTATTCTTATAGCACATTATATTATCTTAAAAGGACAATCCCAAATTGAGCAAACCTAGAGTGATAGTGTCATGGAAACACTTCCTGAATATAGAAGGAAGGAAACCTTGGGAAGACCAAGACTCATAATGGTACCCATCCTCCTTGGGTGGCTTAGATGTTAATGGACATAATTAAGTTGTACTAATAGTAAAAGTAAGGAAATAATACAATTTAATCAATCAATCAATAATAAAATTTAGATTAGTAATAAAATGTAAAATAAATAATGAAATAGATTTAAATCCTCAGCGGTAAGTTATAGGAGGTGCATCGTTTACTAATAATTAAATAATGGACAGAGTTATAGCACTCTGGCGGGACCCGGGTACGGTGGGACTGGTTCCTGTTAATGAAGACCAGTAAAGTGATGCTAAGGTGGAGGAACTGGTACCGGAACATCAGCTCGGAGAGAAAAGAGAAAATGTAGTTACTTATGGATTAGGAGCAAAGGGTCTATTAACATTTACTGATGCCAGGTGCAGCATGAGCTTACAGTGGTTTCTAATTTAATTCTAATTTGTAATTTCTAATTTGTTTCTAATTTGTTTTTCTGGCATATATTATGAACGTGTCTTCCATTATTGTAATATGATAAAGAAGATATAGTACAGTGCAGGGTTGTACCCTACTGTTCATGCCTTTTATTTCATTGGCTTGCTGTCACTATGTGTTCAAGCAGGTAATATTCTCATTTCATTCCTGCTGCACAATAACGGCAATAATTGTTGACCGGGTAGCAGAATTTAGACGCAAGATTACATCCTTTGTCAATGCAAAGTCACTCAGTGTGACCCATTGCACTGCCAGTGATGGTCTATGGAGATTATAGCTTATGTTTGACTTTATGCTCGATTTTATGTAGTTTTAGCAATAGGTAAGGCTGAAAATATGAAATAGAAGGCATGAATAGTAATGTACAGCCCTGCACTGTATCATATTACATATGATAAATATTATAATAATTATACATGGTTCATAATAGGAAAATGTGGTAATGCTGATTACAAATAAGAATTAAAATTAGAAAACCCTGTAATCCCAGTAACAGTGGTTAATAATGGATTTCTAAAACCACTGTTAATATTTATCAATAATTTTCATTATGTTGTTTTATTCCAATCTAGATAGGATGCATCAAAATCATCCAGCTCTAAAATGAATTTAATATATGCCAGAGTATACAGAAGAACTGAACATACTATTAAATAATTTAATAACCATTTCTATTTAAACAATGTCATAAATCTGCATGTCTTTTAATGAAGTAATACTGTAGCTTCATGTGGCTAGCTGTGTGTGTGTTCTGTGGGTTTTCTGCACTAACCTCCACAGACAAATGGCCAACAACAGGCATGTATGGGTGGTCTGAATCAGACTGCCCCAGATAGCCATTCCACTATTAAGGGTTGATTGCTAACGTATGTGAGTTGAAAGAAAAGTAAATGACTAAGCCTCAAAACAATCTATATTTTTTGTAAAAGCTAAAAAAACGCTCATTACTACTGAAAATGTTTATGAGTTATTTTTTGGAGTATCTTCTTTGCACAAGACATTGTACAGTGGGTACAGAAAGTATTCAGACGCCTTTACATTTTTTACTCTTTGTTTCATTGCAGCCATTTTAGGTCAGGGCTCTGGCTGGGCAAGGCAAGAATGGTAACAGAGTTGTTTTGAAGCAACTCCTTTGTTATTTTACCTGTGTGTTGAGGGTCATTGTCTAGTTGGAAGGTGAACCTTCGGCCCAGTCTGAAGGTTTTTTTCCAGGATATGTCTGTACTTGGCTGCATTCAAATTTCCTTCAGTTGCAACCAGTCATCCTGTCCCTGCAGCTGAAAAACACCCCCATAGCATGATGCTGCCACCACCATGTTTCACTGTT